>JABFEB020000002.1:2233720-2245632 GCA_019775895.2 Stomatorhinus ivindoensis | reverse complement strand
GGGGCTTTGGGTGGGGATGCTGTAAAGCGCTTTGAGATGATGTGAAGTCATGAAAATGCGCTATACAAAAATAAATTAGTTGTTGTTTTCCCAGATTAAATGAGCAAGAACATGTTTAAGCCAACAAGAACAGGTCGTTGCACGTCAGGTTTAGAAAATTTCACAACCGGACCCATTCTCTATAGCATGAGTTCAGATTCTAATGGCAAGGGTCAAAGGTTAAAAAGTGAAGTCCCAGGGTCCCCCCACCTTTCCATGGCGACCTGGTTCAGATGTGCGTCTCCACATCGGTGAAGCCAGGCAGTATGTCCCCGTTGGCGCAGTGGCTGGGATTTGACAACATCTTGTCCGAGATCTGGTCCGCATCTGAGCTGTTCCGAGCCCTTTGCAGCCGCAGGTGGATGAGGGGGACGAAGAACAGCACAAGCCCCCCCACCATGGGTGGGACCCCAGCAAGGTAAAATGCCACATGGTAATTCCCAAAGTAGTCATGGAGGAGTCCTGAGGCAGGGAGAACACCAGAAAACAATGAGATAATAATCAAATGCTTATAACACATTATGTAGTAATACCGCACTATGTAATACCGCAGCATTATGTAGTAATACCGCATTATGTAATACCGCAGCATTATGTAATAACACGACAAAATTTAACAATTTTTCATTAGATAAATTTAGGGAAATTTAAAGGAAAGGGAAATTCCAGAAAGCTTCATGACATTAAGTAGTTCACTCTCATACTCATCATTTGTTGATTGAGTGTTTTTCAAATCCCTTGGTATATAATTTGTAACCTCATTCATAAATTAATGATTGATCTGACCCACTCGTTATTTTCTATGTCGTTCTTTATTTGAACTTTTGCATGTCTGTCACGGACACGTCACCGGAAATGGATCACAAAAACACACTTATGCTCTTTTTGGACAATGGAATAAATAATAATAATAATAATAATAATAATAATAATAATAATAATAATAATTGTAAATGGACTGCATTTACTGTATATCTCTACTCCTACAAGTACTCAAAGCTCTTTACAATATATACCTTACATTCATCCAACCACACTCACAGTCATACACAGGTGATGAAGGCTGTCATGCAAGGCACCAACCTGCACACCGGGAGCAATTTAGGGTTCAGTGTCTTGCTCAAACACACTTTGGTGGGGTCAGGAGGAACCAGGGCTCAAACCTGCAACCCTCTGGATGCCGAAAAATGACACTACCACCTGCATCACTATCGTCCCCAAACAAATAGTTGTTGCATATTTACATAATATTTAGTTATTACAAGTCATACTATGCTTTCACACTAACGTTCACTGCAACGTGCAGGGACGTGACCAACTTCTATAGCACAGCAATTAGAGCACTGTGCTAACAATGTGAAGGCCATGGGTTCAAATGCCCAGGAGCATATAAATCATAACTCTTCCTTCTAGTGCAAGCTGGTTTGGATAAAAAGTGTCTGATCAATATAAATACCATGAAGATCAGAAGATGACGCTTCAGTTGATGCTTTGATCCAAAGTGAGGCACAACTGAGAAACCAGTCAGTTGGTCCCTGGAGTGGCTGAGGTCACCACTCTGGTGGTAATGGGATCAGAACAGGCGGCTTTCTAATTATGAGCAGTGAGTCCTAACTTACAGAGCCAGGCGCGACCTTTTCTCTAAAAATATATACGGGACCATGATGTTAAACACATCAGTGATCAAGATTTTTCACGGTTTAGGTTTGTCGTAACGAAACATTCTACCAATGGAAAAAATCATCATTGAGTACAGTAATGTTTATTTGGGTATTTGACAGTAGTACTTCCCAGTGTTGGACATAAGTAGGTAGAGAATATCATACTGCACACCAGACTTCGTTTCTGTATATGTTTCCATGACACAACGCATTTTAACTGCAATACTACTGCAGAATAAATTTTAGTATACTCCATTTTGGTTATTACTACCAGTTAGCAAGTAGCTGTCGTGATCCTGCCATAGAAGTTAACCAAACAACCAAAATGGACACTTAACTTGTCTATAATTCACTTAAGTAGAACTGGTCAATCTCAAGTCAACAGTTTAAGACAAGACATGTTTTAGACATGTCTTGTTGATCGCGACACTTAGAATCCCCTCAACGTGCAGAGATTTACTGTCACGATTTGGAAACCACTGCTATAGGGAAGCTTGCAGACTGGCAATGATTACATCCCATTAAGGAATATTAACCCAGTGTACTCAGTTAGAAATGGCTGCTCTCTGAGTTATGAGTGGGCTAACTGGAAAGTCCTATTGTGGGAGGGTGCAGAAAGGGGGGGCAAGAAGCAGGACTCACATGTCCCACTGCCAACACTGTTTCTCCTGCGATGAGCTCATCTTTCTACGTGTCCGGGAGAATGGAAAATGAGTGTTTCTTCTACCCCTTTATCTAGCTGCAGCTCCCCGATTTACACTGTAACCGCTCACCCTTACGGTTTGTGCATTTATAGCCTGTAAATTCAGTGTACAGGCTAAGGATCTACAGACTCACAAAGCCAAGACAAGCTGTTACAAGCTGTTCCCCTTCTGAAGTTTGAAGTACGTAAGCGTGACAGCATGTGCGCTCGTGCCTCAATCCCCTGGGCATCTTCAGAACGTCAGGGCTAGCTGCTTTTTCAGGGATGACCAATCCAGAAAAAAACGCTGCCTGTCCAGACACGAGTAGAGAGTACATTATGGGGACACAGTGATGTGATTATGTTGAAGATGTTAATCCACCATATTTATCATCATCCATATTTACATGATGACATAAACATCTTCACTGATCCACATATGGGAGACTCGTCCTATTTCTCCATTACCTGAACTAGCCAGTGGAAATCTCTCTCAAATCGTTTACATTTATGAGCAATTAAACACTGACGTAGTCACCGTTGCATCCGTACTTCCCATTTTTAATGTTTGCCTGCAAACTACATTTTATTTTAGCGAGTAGCGTGAATTTGGCAGAGACGTACAGATGACTCACAGGACCATCTTGGGCTGAGGTTTCTAGCACCAGAACGGATACAGATGTCTGCAGGTGCAGCTCCCAAGGCACCATGGACTGCTAACGGTATCCTGCTTGGCAAAAGCCTTTAGCTTGCAGGATGCAAGCTTCTACTCATCAACCGGTGATGACCTGCAGGACCCATTCCTTCCCTCAGGACAATTCGCAGAGCTCTCCTTTCCAGCTGTGGACTATGACAGACTTGTATACACACTAGGTGATCTGTACTGTTCTCAAGCATGATTGACCCCCGAGGTCCAGTTTGTTTACCAGAGTGATCGCGTCATACCGTGTCTGCTTGGTGAGGTTGTCCCAGGGACAGTTAGTCGGACTCCAGCACAGTATGCATCCAGTGTGAGCGCTAACTGTGCCTGGGCATGGAACACAGACATGACGACTGACGTGACTGACGTGACTGACACACATGCACACATGTACACCATACCTGATCGGCACCTGGAAAGAAATTATCGGGTAGGCTGCAGAGATCACGTCATTTTTTTTCTGCAAAACTAAACTGTGAAAGAAAGTGACGCGTACAGATCAGGTGGTGACATACGTATGACAGACTGGTCGGTAAGAGATCACTTTGGTCTACAGACTTGTCGGTAAGGGATCATTTTGGTCTACGGCAGAGGTGCGGTTTGCAGGAAGTTTTGGCTGATGAGAGAATCCAAGAACTAGATACTATTGATAAAAAATCCAAAAATTTAAATGTGTTGCATACTAGATAAATCCATAAGAGGACAGAGTATCAATATGCCCAAAATGACTCCAAATATTCCAAAACATATGGACATTAATCAGGAAATCCATTATGCAGCGTGATGGTGCTATTCTTCTTATGTTTGCTTCAACACAAGAAATGGCACAGTGATGGTGAAAACATGCTCAGGCCTGGAAAGTGCAATGTGAGGACAGACCAGCGGGGGAGGGGGGGGGGGACAATCGTGCTTGGGCTTGGAACATGGCAACCCGGCCAGATGTGAGTCCGCCCTTATTACAAAAAGTCAACTACAGTCGCTGATGGGAATTTTACTTACATAAAAATTCAGAGGGCAGAAGGGAAAATGATTATCTCCCTGAACCAATCAGATTGTAGAGGTGGTAGGTCCTGGCAACTAGGGGAGGCGAATCCAAAACATCTGCTGACCTGTCCCGCCTCCCCTTGCTGCATGGACCCACCTCCTCTACAGCCTCCTCTCTGAAACATTTTTCCTTCTGCCCTCAGAACATTTTCATTTAAGTAAAATTCCCAAAAGCAAGAAGTAGAGCTACACTGGACCCAAGAAGCTCCAGCTGACATTGTGTCACCAGCTTACGAGACTGTAATGGATGTTAATGTGAACGAAGATGAAAGGATAGCAATACGCTTTCGGAAATTTCAAGTAGATGCAAATTTTGCTCATAATATCAGTTTGCATTTACAAAGACACGATTGTGGCAGAGCTCCGAGATGAGACCAAAACCCATACAGTAAGAATGGTAAGAATATCCTATTGATAAATAATAATGTATAAATATCACCTTGGGCTGCTTGTGTCGTCAAACAGTGATGGAATTAGATTGGAAGGTTACAGATGCATAAAGGCCAGACCTGCCAATGCGAGCTGGCGAGGTGCTACTGACCGGCGATGGGAGGACCAGCAGTCATGGGCACCGCCATGAGCCCCAGGAGGTAGCCAATGGCCTGGGAGGCCTGCATGGGTCCCACCAGCTCGAAGGCGATCGGAGCCATGATGGTGATGAAGCAGCCGTCGAAGAGGCCCAGGAGGAGGCAGACGACCACCAAGCCTTCAAAGACGCGGCACTGGGGGATCATCACCGACATGAGGCCCAGCACCATGAAGGAGGCTACCTTGGGAGAGACACACCAAGCGGGGGGGTGGGGGGGTCATACACTGTCTTCCCAGACCATTTAGATTTCTGTGGTTCCTATCGAAAAGAAACAGCCAGACTCCTAATATAAGGGAGCGACACGACCATAGCAACAGGGCTGTAACAATTCATCGATTCTATTCGATGTACTAATTGTCAAGCCTGCAATATGATGTTAATCAACTCAATGTACAAACATTGATTCATATCATTAAACTATATGCTGCTGAGAGAGAATAACTCACACAAAGCAACCTAGACCAGACCTATACCTACATACCACCTAGACCTTAGCAGAGCAGACTAATGCATTACAGTAAATTATGTAGCTCAGTACATCTATGTTCCTCCCTTTTCAGAGTAAAGTATACGTACAGAAATTGTTTGCTGCTGTTAAAATATTAACACAAGACAGAATGTATATTTTGCAGATAATGTGTTTGAGACTTTATTTTGAAGCACTTTCTATAGTTTTTTCGATAAAAATTAAACATTTAAAGTCTTTCAGAATTTAAATAAATTTCCACCAATATCAGCTTGTTTCACTGTATTGAAAATATCGATCATGTATCACTGAATCAAAGCAAATCACCATATATCAAATCCATACCTTGCAAAATCAAAATTGAATCGTATTGTAGCAAAGCTTACGATTTACACCACTAATCAGCAAGATCTCATCAAACCCTATGTCCCCTTCAAAGTCATTGAGGGTCTGAAATCAGAGTCCCATGTAAGCTTGCATGAGTTCCTCCCAGCCACAGGAGTTCAGAATCCCTTTTCACTTTGAAACTCATCTCTTCACTCCATATTTTAGCCTCAATCTTCTGAATGCCCCTTTCCTTTTGTATGAATATACAGGTATCTTTAGCTTTTGATGCAATTATGAGGTTACGACACACCAGAGGTGGACAGTTCAAGTCCAGAAAGTAAACATCCAGACCAAGAGTTTTACTTTCTGGACTTGAACTCTGATACATGCTTATATGGTCTGAGATCTTACAGTCTCTTATAAATATATGTCATGTACTGCATTGTTTCTCTTCCAGTTCTCTTTCATCTGCTCACCCAAGCCCTCATTGGAATGCAGGAGGGAATCAGAGTACCCAGAGGGAACTGCACAACATGGGGTGAACATGCAACCTGTGTGCACGCGCGGTACACAGGTAGGTGTGTGTGTGTGTGTGTGTGTGTGTGTGTGTGTGTGTGTGTGTGTGTGTGTGTATGTATATATATATATATATATATATACACATATATATATACATACACACACAAACACACACATACACACACACACACACCATAGAGGTGTGACAACAGTGAATCCCACAGAGGCTGTTCTGTCTTGACCCTCCCATATGAGCAAGACTCTTCAAACATCAGCTTTTCACAAGACTTATACTCAAATTATTCTACCGGGGCTCTTAGTCTGAACATAACATTCTCACTGACCCGTCTATCTCTTCGAAGGAAAACATTTGCCAAGTACATAAACAAAAGGTACGATTACGTTTAGACTTGTGCATTTAAACTTGTAAAGCTGATCACAAGTGAATCAAAAATGACTTGTAGATAGCTAGATATATCACTCCAGTTAAATTCATCCGGAGAGTGTTAACCTTTCGGACACAAGCTTTACCAGCCGGCCTATAGGTTCCATAACTGGAAAATGACATCAGTAGGGGGTGGCAGAAGGGGCCGGGAAGGACGGAAAGCTGAAGGAAGCTCTGCACCCTGTTTAGAACAAAACGCCTTCCTTTCTGCCGGCCCAAACCCCAATCAACCGGCGGTAAATCTCTCCCCACCCTTGTTTTTCCGCGGTTGGCTGTTCCCGTGGGCCATGGGGCCTCCCTCCATCTTACGTAATTTGTTTACGATCTTGGGGCCCGCTCGGAGCCGTGGGGGTAACCCCTGAGCTTCTAGAGAGAGGGCTTTCGTGAGGTGGCAAGTAAAGCAAGCCTGATTTTTTTTTTTTTTAAAACCTCCAGCTGAAATGAATCACCATACATCTCATCTTTTGACGTCTAGTCGCCCCTTAAGTCTAGGCAAGTTATTTCTGTCTTCATGTATACACTCTGGATTTAGCAACAAATAATGATTTTTAATAATAAATAAGAAACGGTAAATGAGAGAGTCATTCTAGACTTTAATCACTAACGTGATTTCATACTAGTCTGACCTCATTTTGTTTCCAGCATCACTAATTCATCCCAGTTTGAGTTCTCCTAGCGGTGCGGCATGAACCCCAGTCCGCACACAGACCCCTGATTGTCAGCTGACACTCCTACCTGCATGTAGATCTTCTTGAGGCCAGGAATGAGGTCTCCGACTCTCCCGGAGACCAGCCGACCCACCCCGGAAGACGCCCCGATGCAGACCAGCAGGATCCACTCCTTGTCAGTCTCATTGAACTGCTCCTTTACGAAGTTCATCTACCAGATAAAAGGCAAAACAAGCTCTGTCAGGGCCCTCGGAGATTCAGGCATGGTTACTATTTCCTCAAGTCATCTCACTTGGACCTGCTGTTTATTCCTCTTCCCAGCAGCATTCTGTGTGACCCTTCACCTCTTTTACCTTCAAAGAGCTGCAAGAAAAACAGTGGAAGCGGAAAGCTACAACTTGAATGACTTTGCTCCAATCCCACCCAAATAGCGGCTAAACCAGCCGCTCAGCACTATTTCCTGACCCGCGGCTTTACAACCAAAGTTAAATATTTTCTCTTCTTTGAGAAGTTCGGCGAGGCAGGTAACATCAATGACCTCAGGGCCTGATATTTTGAGCATATACTGAGTGTGGCGCTTCCTGTGTGGCTCGATCGTATCAGCAGGCTCTCTCCATGCCGTGCCTCTGACTTAATAACTCGGTCACATGGTTAACAAAAGCCGGGGTTTTGTTTACGTCTGGCCGATAGCCAGAAAAAACAGGACAGCGCAGGGAACATCATGATCGGGCTTCTAGTTTTGTACAGATTTGAGGAGGAGGGCTTGGACATATTAGCAGATGGGCACCTAGATGTCTCTCAGTTTGACGATGGTCAATAAAGACCCTCAGCGTGGTGCAGGAGACCACGCGACCTGCGCACATTTCTCTATCCACAAGTGGATCCAAGAGTAGGGGCAAGCCTGGCTTCCTCCACGTTTGCACGTTACGTAACATTACATAACATTATTATTTTAAAAATCCCTTCAACTAGCTATTGCCACTGGAGCATTTAATCAGAAAGTGACACTGAAACAGCCATTTACCGAATGCACTGATGAAATATTGAACATCAAAAATATTGCTAATTTCACCATTAGAGAAAATCATAGTAAAATTATATTACATACATTAGTAAAAAGTGTGTGCTACAGCTATATGAAATAAATTTCCTGCATATGTAATAAAGTTAATATCTTCAATCACAAGCTTCACATAAAGCACCACAATTCACAAATACATTCACCCAGTTGGGGTTGCCTTTGATATTTCAGTAGACATAAAGAGCACATTAAATTACAAAATGCTAGCTGGACAGACAGACAGCCAGCTACATACTGTAGATAGGCAAAGTCAACTAGATATGCGGACAGAGAACCAGCTAAAATTACAGAAAGGGGTAGATATAGACATCTAGATAGAGACAGACAGCAAACATCTAGATACGGCCGAATGGCCCCCTCTCGTTTGTAAATTTCTTATGTTCTTATATACAGATAGACAGTTAGAGATATGGAGACCTATTACTTCAGTTTAGTTTACCCGCAACTTATCACACAACATACCATAACTATGGCTACGGGTGCTGCTGTATATCTCATTTTTATCTATTTTGCTTGTGAAATAACATGTCTATGCATGTTATGACCGCCCATGCTCTCTGCCTTTCTTCCCACATGCCTGCATGGTGCCCGGAGTCCTGGTTAAGTCTTACGGGGGGGTGACACCGTGGATGCGACTTACGAACTGTAACAACCATTCAGCTTGTTAGTATTGGGTTATATACAGTTGACCTACTACGTCACAGACGTAGAAAAATAATACAATTAGTAATAATGAAGGCATGGACAAATTAAGTGACATAAGCTTTGACTGCGATCTGGTCGGAAGAACAGATACAACGATTTCAGGATGGCGAAACAAGAAATAAAGTATTCTGTATAATATACTGACAGCATGGTATTGGAAATTTTTCAAATATTGCAATGTCATTTTGTTGTAATAAATATGGGAGTATTTATGAAACGAAAAGGGAATTTAATATAAATTTCTCACTAACCCATCTAGGAGTTATTTAAACAGCAAGGATGACAATGATTATGATTGTCTCGGAGAATGCATGCAGCGATCATGCAAAAACAGTGGAGGCAAGGTTTAATCTGATCTCCAGACAGATACTAGATAATCCTGAGTAATCGCAAAACTTGCCAAGATTTTTTTATAATTTTTAATTTTTTTACCTATGAGAGTGTAAAAAATTTCAGTGAGACTCCCTGCATACCCAATTGAAGGAAAAAGACTGATCTAAATCTAGCTGACTAACCATGTAAGAATCGGATGTGCATAACATGTGATGTTGGTATTAATATCGCACATCGTCCAGCCCTATAACACACTATGGCCATTTTCCCAATTCGATACGAAATAACCTACCTCATGTTGTGATGTTATTCTGTGCCGGTAACAGTTTTTACACCAGTGGAAAACCAACACCCTTTAGTACCATATTTCTGGTACCTTCTTGAAGTACCAAAAGGACTGTACCTGGTGCTGTGGAAATGCACACTTTTCTGTGTTAGCCTGCCTGGGGGGGGGGGGGGTGGTTGGGCAGCCAGTTGACCCCCAGAGTGTCTTCTCTCCCTATGTGGGAGTTTTTGGTTCCTGTCCTCCATTGTCACACGGTTTTTCCTTTTCATTTCCCCCTTTTTTTTGTATAATTCCGTCTTAATGACGTTGTGATGCATCACATATAAAAATAAACTGAACTGAGCTGAATAGACAGATATACAGAGAAGCTGGGACATAAATTTGTTCGTTTTCAGCAAACCGTTCACTGAACAAATGAAACAAACGCAAGGCTCACCAAGTGAATGTAGGGCATGAAGTATCCCAGTACGGCCGTGGCCACTCCGAACGCCCACACCCTGTAGGTGGTGACGTGAAACACTTTCAGGTTGAAGTACTTCCTTATCTGGGAGAGGCCTCGCCAGCGGCCGCCGCCATCCTGGGGTGAGACGCCGCGGTCGCCGCTGGGCAGCAGTGGGCGGAAAGCGAGCGCCAGCAGGGACTGGATGAACATGAAGATGCTGAGCACCTGGAACGTCCGCCGGAGCCCCAGCGGCTCCACCACCTTCTTCAACAGGACTGGCAGGCCCATTGAGAACAGGCTGCTCCCCGCGGTCACCACGCCGTTGGCCAGGCCCAGGCGGCGCCGGAAGTAGTGGCCCAGGATGACCAGAGAGGGCTGGAACGCGAACGAGGAACCGCAACCGAAGAGGATCCCGTACGTGAAGTAGCGGAGGCCCAGAGATCTGTCGCCAGAAGGGAAGGAGGTTAGAAGGGCTCCCTAAGTCCATCCATCTGTCCTGTAACCACTTATCCAGCAGAGACATGGGGGGGGGTTCTGGATCCTATCCCAGGCAGCATATTGGGGGACTCAAATCTGGTGGGGGCCCATGTGCTCTAAAGCCAGGCAGCATTCGTGTTATTTATACCAAAGGACTTCAAATGAAAGACAGCAGCGAACATGGATGCTTCCTCATCGGCAACTACGCATCTGAATCTGATAAAAGTAACTGCGGCTAAATGTTGTAAAATGCTAAAAATACCCACATTAAACCGACAGATTTAGCCAATTCTTTGTGGCATCCTCGTAGCCTGCCAAAGGCTGCTTTTGATAATCTCCTTATAAATCACACTCAAACCAACGTTCAAACTTATGTTCGCTTCTGCATATTCACAAGTCTGGTAAAAGGCTTTCACGTGTGCATGCGTGTAATTCACGTGTACCCTGCCCATGTCTGATCACCACCACTCTCCCCAGGCTAGCATTGCTAAATGCTATGGGAAAAATAAGGAAATGACATGGATCTAATCTATTCACCCATCTTAAAAGGTGCTGCTTATACTCAACTGAATTTGGAACAGGCCAGAATGCTGTAGGAACATGACCGCTTTCCTCACCCAAATTTGCCCTGCACGCCATTATCAGCAGCCTCACGGGGGGGGGAGACTTGGCTCTGTTGCCATGATCACCTGCTGAGGGCCAGTTACTGTGCAGCAAAGCAGGCTTACTCAATTTATTATTATTTAGGTAGAATTCTACTGCTTGCACTACATTCACCTGAAATTTGCTGCTAGGAACAGGGCAGGACAACTTCCTTCATGCCTCTACAGGAGACTGGGCGACTTTCCTGTTTTTTCAGCGGCTAAATCGTTCGAGAGCAATGAGTATAAATTTGGATCGGGCTGGAAATTCCTCTGGCTGATTGTGAGCTACCAAATCAAAGGCCTTCTTACCAGTCCTGCCCCACAGCGACCAAGGCCTAATTCCGTTTAAAATCTAAAGTAAGCCTAACCTTATTTATACTAAAGCTCTACCGCCAAGGTCATTCTCGAGGCCAATCGGATACTGAGCAAGGCTTCGTTCGTCCGAACGCAGCCAGAAATCAACTTGTGGGGGGAAAAAATAGATAAATGATAATCAACCCATGGGCAATGTACAGTCATTGCTGGATTTCGCCTACAACCTGATGGAGGACTACTTACTTACCAGACCAAAAAAGAAAATTATGGATAGCCCAACATGATGATGTACTGAACACTGCAAACAACAGCAGGAACAGAAAAAACCTGGATCCCAAGGGGGGCTATTGCAGGCAGACTCAGGGGAGAGCCATGTGGGTGAAGTGTGTTTCCCTGTGCTGCCTTTACAATTAGCGATTAAATGCTAGAGGTGAGTGTGGCTTGGTTTAGCAACGTTTTGAGAGCTTGATGCAGAAAGGACCTTGGGGG
>JABFEB020000002.1:2222758-2233099 GCA_019775895.2 Stomatorhinus ivindoensis | reverse complement strand
GAGGAACCAGGGCTCGAACCTGCAACCCTACAGTTGCCGAACGATAGTGCTACCTCCTGCGCCACCATCTTCCCCCAGTTCTGGCTTGACATAACTGAATATTTGAAATAAGCCATAACTAAACTGGAGGTCACCCTGAATTACTGAAGGAGCATATTTTGGGTTCCACACCAGTGCTTCCCAGCCCAGTCTTCAGGTACACACAATCAGTCTATGGTTATGATCGTTCCCAGCTCTAATGTAAACTACTTGCGGATCCCCAAGGACTAGACTGGAAAACACTGGTTTAGACCATTTAAAAATGTTCTTTAGGAGTTAATGGCTCAAAATCAGGACCCAAAGCTGGAAGGGGCCCCCATGTGCCCACAATTCTGCCCTTGCTGACCAAACCCACTTGCTGTCCATGGGGACCAAAGGAAAATGCCATTTCGAGTACCGGGGAATGTGGGCGGGCGGCCGGCCAAGACGCACAAGCGTGGCAGCGCAACATGAGGAAGGGGAAAGAAAAAGAAACCGGCTTCCCAGACCGGCGTGAGCAGTTCCGCATATTCCAGGCAGCCTCCCCCCGCTGCTGCTGTCACCCGCTTCCAGACTCGCATTCTTTCACGCCACTCTGTGACCTGCTCATCCGCCGCTCGGAAGCCGGGCCCTCGGAGGCTTTTGAAAGACCGCGACTCACGGCCTCCAAGCATAACACAGAAATAACTACACATGGTGAAAGACCAGCACTCTCTCTCTTTTTTTAATCGTAAATATGCTTTTGTGTATATTTCATGTGCTTTGTTTGTACTAGGTGTACAGTCTTTGCACTGTGCATTTCTGTACATACCTTGCCGCTGTATGAAATGGAATTCTCCTGGGGATCAATAAAGTTAATGTCATCCTAAAAAAAATTTGATATTGAAATAATTCTTCGGTATATATTCTATACAACAGCGGAATAAGGGATTTGACGCAGTTCAACCCAATACAACATCAGCTGTGTTCACTATCGATTAACACAAATCATGTTATTCCGGACTTGGTTTAACAATAGGATCCTGAAGACTGCAAACCTACATGCAGTTAGAGGCCATTAAACACTGCCATCTAATATGAACAAATACTACAAAAGACCGAATCGAGTCTTTATAAAATGCCAAGTGCGACACTAAAAGTGCAAAATGATAACCAATGGACTCCAGCGGAGCCTGAGATACTTCAGGAGGACGCAGAACTTCCCAGAACCAGAATTCCTAAGAACTGGTTCTCCTTTTGCTGTTAATGGTGCTTCTCTAAAGTCACCGGGAAACCAGCCGTACCCGACCGGCATCCAGGCCGACACAGCCCATCACCGCCAACTGATTGGTCGAAATGCACGGAGACAAGACAGAACTGGTGATCTGCATCGATATACATATATCAGTAGTACTGTACATCACAACATACTGACATTCAGCAACCTACTTAAAAAGTACTACAGAACAGCTGAACAGAACGGATTCGTTATGTCATTTTACGCAGCTCATGCTAATTCCGCTGCTATTCGCACAAACGTGCCAGCGGAAACTAGCATACAGTAAATCACAGTGTGAACAGCAAATAAGCGTCTCTTTGGTTTTCCATCACTGTTGCTCTCCAATCCCGGCAATGCCTTTACTGAGCCGACGCTTCTGCAGTGGAAAACCGAAGCGATCTGGAACTGCGCTGTAACAAGTGTCTGTTTGCGATACAGCTCGAGTATGATCTGGTTCCTGCATGCCAGCGGAAAAGTGCCATAATTTGCCATCCATTCGCTTCCTATTCACACCCGCACAGAGAAGGAAGTCGAGATGCATTTCACTGGATAATCACAACTTTCGTACCTGTATCTTATAACTGGCCCACGCTGAATTAACATCTCCTTTGAAGTGTATAACCAGATACCCCCCAGAAAAACATCCCACACTGAGGGGCTATTCTGTAGCGTCCTGTTCTGGGCTTTGGTGAGGAAAAAATGATTTTTTTTTAGTACGTGTGCGGGTGCTGCAGGAACTCTGTTGTTCTGGGACATAAACATGGAGCGCTTCATTTTCTGGAGATCACCGACAGACAGGAACTGATGTTACAGGAACATTTACACAAGGATTCCTGGTGTTTCGTGGACCATTGTGTGCTTTTCATTTCCGGGACTGCATAGTACAAAGAACATTTTGTCACCATTCATAAAGTATGCTTTTTTTCTGGGTTTATTTGTCTGTCATACTGATTACCTTGTACCCTCCAAAAACAAACATAAAAGAAGGTTTTTAACAAGGGATTAAATCCATCAAGTGACACTCATGGAATTAATGTCAAAGATAAAATACTTAAAAATAAGTTAAGGGGCAGCAGAGATCGGGATGAGTTTTAAGCGGCTTCCTTACAGAGTTCTTCCGCGAGCTCTTCAAACTGCCAGGCCTGAATGCCTTTTCAAAGACGTACCACAGCGAGCGAGAATTACCAGGGTTAACCGCGCAGTACCCCTGACCCTGTGAAAGCCTTGGCATTTTCTCTGTTAAGTGAAACATTTCAGTAGACCCGTGAGCATTCAGTCCATTGTTCTGCATTTCGTGTGGAGAGTCCAAGCAGTGGCCTCCCTTATACACAAGGGGCACAGAGGAAGTCCAATTCAAAGCGTTGGTGTGCCAACGCAGGAGGGCCCAACATTTCGGTAGAGCTAAGGGGTTTTGAGTACAGCGATTCAGCAGCGGCCGACAAAGGATTCGTTATTTGTTTTTAAACGAGGAAACTTGGCCTCTGAAAATGAGGGGTTCACTCTGCCGGTGAATATTGACACACCACAAAGCGTGTCTGAATCGCAACTTAGTGAATCCACTGTGACCTTGACGTCTGGCAGAACAATCTACACAGTGCCATACTCAACGAGGACAAGCTGTCAATGTCCTGCTGAAACATTCCACACATTTAATATAATTTTTAAATGACTTTTTGCACAGACATACTGTAGAGAAAACTTTACTTGCACGGGAAGGCGACGTCAGTGACTTAATGACACCACCAGAGACGGTTCTTCACTGCGAACATCTCTAAGAATTATTATTATGGGAAATTCTCCTGATGTGACCATTCTGATTCACTGCCTCCTGCGCCATGCTCCACGCGCATCTCCAAAAGAGACTCACCTTAATCTCAACACACCATCGAAAAGGCTGCTAGAACCTGCTGACTACACACCAGAAAAGGCCTTTTGGATGAAGGTCAGAATACCACAAATCTGGACCAGGATGGGTCACCCTCCCTCCCGGGTTTCATGAGCCCCAGTTCAGATTTACATGCTAAAATCTATTTTGCCACAATTCTAGAGGTTTATAGCTGCGACCAGGTCCTGTTTGTTATGCGAAACTCATAAAATACCAACATCACTTTGAGATATCGTGACTTTCTCAGTTTGAGCCACAATCGATAGGGACCATCAGCCATCAGATTTCACTTCAGAGCAGCAGGCTACAGCGATCAGCTGTCCTGTGATCCTGGCTCCAACGTCTACATTAATTTGGAGATTTAATATATATAGAGCAAGTGTTCCTCACAGGCACCAATGACGAAGAAACAGGGCTTTGAAATACGCAGGGTTTCTGGAAACCAAGGTGGAGCAAGATGCACAGATGGTTGGCGGCCTCATTCTGCCAGGATTCCACCAGCCACTTTTGTGCCACTTTTCATGCCAAAAGTTAAATTTTTTTTTTTAAAAAAAGAAAAAAAAGAAAAAACAAATCTCTCTAAAACAAAACATTTCATAACCAGTGAACCTGAACAAGATTTGCTATGGCTTCCTGCTGTGATTCAGTGAAATCTCTTTGCTTGTATACTATGGCACGATGCCAGTTACCTACAAGCTAAGCGAAGTGGCTGCAAGCCTTTCGTTCAAATCCGAGTGTAATAACTAAAATCAGAGTAAAATGTGAGAGATCTCACATAAAACGTGGCCACTTTCAGGATATACGGCTGTTGACACAAAGACGGGTTTTTGTACGGTTAGCAGTCCCTCAGACGTGCCTCATCTCCTTCCAAGTAAAACCAAACAAACTCAGGAATCCAGGTGTGACTTGGCAGACTGCTCTCCAAAATTCACCTTCTTTTTCTCTCTCATTTATGCATCTAGTCAGACCCAAGCACAAAGGATCCTGCCGCGTCTGGAGCGGCACGGCAAAGCAGGAAGACGCGGAGCTGCTATGTGGAATGACCCATCTCTGAAGAGACTACATGGGAAACCAGCACAGTTGAAGGACAAATGGAAACGCAGAGGAATGGAGAACAGTGGTTTTTGGGTGGGGGGGTCGTCATGTGTGTATGCATCACACCCCATAAAGTGAAATAACCACATCTGTGGTGTAAGCATACGTGTTGTGCGAAACATCTTTTAGTGCCATTTTAGTGCGAAAATAGGCCAAAATTCTTTAATATTAATATTATGATATTAATATTTGAATAAGTACAGCAATTCAGATGGTTCCATTTGTTCAACACGTTTAATGATAAAATTAAGCTTTAAGTTCCACCATTTGAGGCTAATAGTTTCAAGGGTATTTCATTTATACAGCAACCATAATATTGGTGTAAGTGGTTTGCAAAATGAATGTCCTCTGTGTCCTATTGACCAAAAGCACAAACAATCGGCATCTAGGAAGTATGGAGCTCTGATGCTCTAGAGCCTGAAGGGCTCTGCCAACCCCCAAGGACCCGATTCTGGTGCAGAGGTTGATCAGGTCGCTAAAACATTAACCAGTGTGTCTGAAAGCTGTTTGCTTTCCCTCATATAACCCCTCTGCCGAAGGCGTTTCGGCCCCCGGTGTATGAATAAACCCGGAGGCCTGGGGAAATCGGTGTTCCGGATGGCCCTCTCGCACACATGCATCTTGGGTAATCACACTTTGTCCAGACAAACAGTCAACAAACAGTCACAGTCAGTGCACAAGTGCAACAGGTTCAACAGAAAGCCGCCCCCCCCCCCAAAAAAAATATAATTTGTTCACATCTGCCAGGGTTGGCAAGGGGCAGTGGGAGGGGTGAAGAGATCGGGGGAAGAACAGGCTTTGTTTCATTAAATCCAAGAGGAATTAAGCATTCCTCGCAGAATTAGGCTGAATTCATGCAGAACTCACATGGCGCGCCCCCACTATAACACTTCAGCTCCCCTGACTGTCCCACACTAATTCCTGACATGGTTTTTCCATCTATATTACTATAAACCTAGTAAACTGAACACCGTCTTAGAAACGTAGGTATGTAATACAGTGCATGCTTCAGTTCTTCCCACAAAAGCGGGGTCCGGCAGGGGAGAAGAAATGGCACGTCTTATTTTCAAGTGGACAGATCCTCAATCACCCTGGCAAAACCACAAAGAAATTAAATCTCTCTGAAACACAGGAAAAAAAAATAAGTAAAACGGAGTAGAAAGCTTCAGCAAAACACATTAACAAAAAAATTATCCGGGCAGACGAGTAGCGATGGGCCGCCATGTCAGAACAGATTATGGGATGCACTGGAAAATTCCCAAATCAAAGCCACAGACCTTATTAGAGCACGAGGGAGAAACTCATTAAGTGGTATTAGGCCCAGCCGGCTTCAGAGAGGAGGCCTCGCAGGACAGCCTTACACCCGCAGGCCTGCCCGAGTGACGGATTCACTGTGACAGGCTCTGACGTCGAGGCCACCCGGTCCCCAAAAGCCAAAGATTAGTCAGCCACGGGAAGCCATCGCATAATACAGTGTCACAAGGACTCGGCTCACGGCATCTACTGGCGTGACCACTGACCACGTACACGCAGAACGAGTCAGCTGTCAAACTACATGTGCTGGAATCATCCCTCACTTCTGAAACATGGAGGGTTTGAGTGGATACAAAAAAAAAGAAAAAGAAAAGATCCTGGTCCTTTTAGATCCAATACTGCAACAAGCGGGTCAGACTACAACAGCAGAAATCATGCAACACCTTTCGTTGGCGACACGAGTCAGATTTCTGTGATGTCATAATCACCGCCACTCACCTGGGTCTCAGACACACCCAGCAGGTATCTTAAGACTCAGCACAGCAAACACATGGCTATCAGAGAGGAAACCATGCAAATAAAAAGAGGATTCACAAATAAGGCCGTAGGTCAGCATATCTAACCAGTGCCTCCTTCTGACCTTTGACCTCTTTGGCCCCACCCCCTTTACACTTTCCCAAGCACACGGCCATCCTATACATTTAGGAGTATTACAAATGGCAAAAACAGTATAAAATTAAACACATATTTTGTTATACCTACACCCTACACTCCTCATAAAGACTAAATACTAGAGTATTTTTCTCTCAGCGTGTTTTATTTTACTAGTAAATTTGCAGATTTGATAGAGAAATTATATCCTTCACCATTACCAAGAGTACTCCTGTGATCTGCCAATACCAGGTTTTACCAAAGAAAAATGCAAATACATCATATTCAAATAGAAACACAAGATGATTGACACATTTTGCCCAGATGTCTGACCTTTCATCAATCCGTCCATCCATCCACTCACCCACTGATTACCCAGGAAACTGTTACAGTATTCTGCATGCATATCAACCTATGAATCTTAAACCTTCTGATGTTTTGCATAGTGCCTAAACAGTTAACCCCAAAATATACTGCAAATCCCCAACTGTGTTAACCAGACTGCAAAATGTGTCACTTGAATTAGGTTATCTGTTTTGTAACTGTATTTATTTGATTAACAAAATCATGCTTGTGTCTCTATGAGTTATGGGTCTTTGCTGCACATTATATTAATTTCAAATGCTTTAGATAGAGTGTTAACAGCTTCATTCTTATAGCTCTCAATAATAAACAAAAAAACCCTCTTCCATAAATACCTCAATTTCTACCCCTTTTGTCACAACATCAAATCTGGTCACCACTTTCTGTGTTGTACCTGAAACCCTATAAGTGTGAAAACAGAAAGGAAATATTCCATTGCACTTCTTAAAATCTGGAATTGTTTTGTTAACGCAAACAGCAGCAGTTCCAGTGGATCCAGTACAGTACAGATAATCAGATCAACACAAACACACTCAAAATTAAGTGAACCCAGCATCAGGGAATGCACCAAAAATAAAAACAGAATAAGGATTTATTCATAAAAATACATAAAGAAGCAGCAGAAGACAGAGTAAACGTGGGCAGTGGTGGCGTATGGGTTAGGGAAGCGCACTCGGAATTGAATGATTACAGGTTCGAATCCCCGACCAGCAAGGCACCACTGAGGTCCCCTGAGCAAGGTACTGCCCCCAAGCACTGCTCCCCGGGCGCTGAATTAGCTGCCCCCTGCTATGTCACAACGTCACACATGGGTTAAATGCAGATGACACATTTCTTTGTTGTGCACTATGATGTGTCAACACTGATCACTAAAGTGTATCAGCTAGATCAGTACATGGTGAATCATATATTTGTCAATTTGAGAAGCAGCAGTCCTCAATTCACAACACCAAATGCACTGAATTATCTGCCATTACAGACCTTAAAAACAGGAAGTGGTCTTAACCAAGGTCTGACGCCTTTCTATGCACAGCTGGAAAAAGGAATGTATTAAATGCCAGTATCCCGGTGTTAAGATAATTCACAGATGCATTTCAGAATTGAATGCACTAAAAATGGGATGCTTTAAAGGGCAGGGACTCGGAGGCTAAAGCGATTGTCTGGTAATCTGAACGTAACTGCCTAATGTTACAGGAAGGGTCCTATTGCGTATCCCCTGAGTGAGGCACCTGTCCTCAACCAATCAGAGGAGACATGTCAGATCACAAGGCTGGGATGTCCTTTCAAATAAGGTTCCACATAAACAAAAAAGGAAAGCCTTTAAACAGATTGCTTCAACTGCTAAGGAAAATCTCAATCTTCTAACCATTAAATAAAGCATTAGGTGTATAATTTCTCTGTGATACTTTAAATTAAAGACGTAATTAAGGCAGACTCCAGAGGAGAATCGAACTGATCAACGAGGGTTAGAAATGAAACAGGACAAGCCATTTTTGAAACCAAACACTATAAAAAGCCTGGCTGGATTTTAAGGCCTTATGTAATATGATGCCATAATATTTCACCATCAAAGAGTGAGAGACTTGTGTCCCATTTAATGGAATCAGTAGGCATCTGATATATTAAACCCAAAGGGAAAAATATTTACACAAGCAAAAATAACTTTAGAATGTCATCACTCACTGTGGACAAGAGACCATCTTGACTAGGCTGAGTGTTTGCAAGTCCTGGACAGTGTATTGCCAGTATCAGGCAGTGAACTATTCAAGCAGGGCTGTTCAATAAAGTTTAGAGTATCCCTGTTCCTTGTGGGTCTCAGCATTTAAAGAAGTGTGCTGGGTCAGCATGAAGGCTGTTAAACGTTCCTTATTCTCCCTCCTTCCACTGAAAACGGAATGATGAATAAATAAATCAGATAACTGTATGGTACCAGCTTAGCCCAAAACGCACGGAATTAGCATCTAGATCGTCACACCAAAAAAAATTAAATAATAATAATAATAAAATAAAATAATTAGCAGGTGATACCACGCATGTATAAAATGCAGGACAATAATTATCATCCATCTGTCCGGAGCCTATCTGGAAGGCAGGGAAGGACCCAGGTTGGGGACACTCACACACCTCCGGGCAAAATTTAACGCCAATTAGCCTCAGCATGTCTTGGACCTGGCAAGGCCAGAACCAGAGAACCCGGAGTAAACCCGCAACAACCTGGGGAGAACGTGCAAACACCACACATGGAACCCTGGCAGAGACTCGAACCCGAGACACCACCAAGCTGCCCCTACTACCCTTGAAAAATCATTGCACATAACAAATGAGCAGACAACCAGTTTCATGCACAAACTAATTGTGCCTTAATTCAGAAAAAATCAATTTCTTCACTTGTAAAAGTAGTTCCTTCACTCCGCCAGCTGGGCTACATGTCGTGTGCTGGGTAAACTCCCCTAATCCCCTTACAGATTAACATTCTCTACTAAATCTCCCGTATGATATTATAGTTTTGTTTTTGACGTCCCAATTATCAGAGTAGCTTGGCTAGACCCAATAAAGCGTACATGACAACCGAAGCGCGAATGCATTTTCAGAGATTAACCTCCAAGAGTGTGGTCACGGAGATGAACGCGGTAAATAACGCACATCCCACAGTTCCTTTGATGACCCACTGAAAAACCACTGAACAGCCGCTTTAAAGGAATCGAAAATGATGAGCAAGCATAACTCTTTTAAGGTGTGCTCCGTTCAGCTTAAGTTAGCAGGTAACTCATAAAAAAACAAGCTCCAGGTGAAGAAGAATGAAAGACTGACTGGTTCTCACTCCCTTGGCCTTTCAATCATTTACGCAGACAGCAGAGAGCAACAACCCAGCCACTTAAACAAGGTGACTAAAGAGCCTCTAATGCTGATTTCTGTCACCTGCATCAGGATTCTTCAATACAGGGCACAATACAAAAAATCCAACAGGCTGGATATAAATGACTTATTTGGGTTAAAAGCAGAATGCTCCATCCAATATAATACTACGGAACAGAGTTACAGCCAGTGTTTACAATGGCGGAATCTCCTCACCAGGCATTTGTTATCCTGATTTTACTGAGGAATGAAAAGTCTGAGACAAATTAACACCAGAGCTGATGTCTTGAGCTTCTGTGGCCTGTACTACGAAGGAGGGGTTACTGGCTTATTGGGGCAACTTGTCGGATTTAAGGTACCAGACTTTAAATGGACTTCATATTCGTTCACCAACATTTTGCCCAGACTACCTTAATTCGTAGTAGAGGCCACTGGTGAGAGCCCAGTGCAGTGCAGAATCAGTGACACAAAGAATGATAAGAAGATAATGGCCATAACTACATAATGCAACATAAATGCAGACAGAATATGTTCCCTCAAAGTTCACTATCAGTGGATGGGTGATATTCAGAAGGCAGATGACAGGGAACTGGCTGCTATGCAACTTTACACCCTGCAATGTCAGTCTTTACCTTGTATTCGAAAGACAAAGCGGCCATTGTTAGTCTCAGCACGGCAGTTCATTCCAGCAGCCGCAGCATTAACAGACAACTGCCACGGACGTTATAGCCATGACAGCAGGAAAGAAAAACGTAAACTAGTCAACTAACGCAATCAAAACTCATATGATGCAAACTCATGCTTGTGGCAAGTGTTTCTGGGTGTATAATACAATATTGGGTCAGTTTGTGTCCCCATACAAGTTCTCAGCATTAAAAGCATCATTTCAAGGGATCAGTAACAGAGGGGTGCACAATTGGAATGATCAAACAAATAATAATAATAATAATTTTATATATAT
>JABFEB020000002.1:2212637-2222658 GCA_019775895.2 Stomatorhinus ivindoensis | reverse complement strand
TGTGTGTGTGTGTGCGTGTGTGTGTGTAGGTCTTCAAAAGTATTAAAATCAGAAGCAGCAGGTCTGAGAATAGAGTGAGAGGGAACTACGTAACCGCGGCAACAACCGTTAAAGGAGGGTTAGACATTCAGGGAATCATTTATATGTAACGGGCGCCCTATAATACACTAAGACGCTCATGAGATGAACTGATGGAAAGAAATTCATCACTGTGTAATACAATATGCATTATATCTAATCACTGCGTTGTTCATCTGGAATTTGGGTCTAATGTCTTCTTATTCCCTTTATCAACACAAATATTACAATATTGGAGTTTTACTGAATGCATTGGAAATACGGAGACACACTAATGAGCATATTGGGCGGCACTTCCATGCGTGCGGCGTGAAGGATCAGGCCGGTATCGCGCGGGTCCTCATCACTCGCAGCCTGTCGCATCGCCCCCGGCAGCATCAACAGGTGTCACCGCACTCACCCACTCTGAACTGGGAGGCGTCGTCATTCGCGCTTCCGTGGTCCTTCGCCAGCATCATGTGCAGGATACCGAAGGAGTTCTGGATCCCGAAGATCGAGCCGTTGCACCAGGTGGCCGCGAAGACCACAAGCCAGCCGAAGCCACCCTCCGGCGGAGCGAACCTGCGTCCGGCTCCGGCATCCCCGGGCTCTGCTTCGTGGGTCCCGGAGTTTGAACACGCCAGAGTTCCGTCCACGCATCCCGCTTCGATGAGGTGCACGGTGTGGTCTTTACTTTTACCCGTCCCCCCCTTACTATCATTTAGCTTCCCCGACATACTAGCGGATTCCTGTGCGGTCGGGTCCATTTCGGAGGTGGCCGATTGATCCCCCGCCCCAGGCGGTCTCTCGCACCTACGCGGCTCCGCTTGACCATCGGACTCCTCGTCCCCGCTTCCGAACGCGTCTGCGCCGCCGTCTGCAGCCGGCGCAGCGCTGCTGCTTTCGGTGCGCATCCCTCGCGTATTTCAACCTCAAATTCTGATACTGTCTACATAGGCTAAATTATACTAGTTTTTAACACACTTGTGAAAAAAAACAAAACGATATGCGAGCTAATCATAAAAGAGCAAATTTAGCTAGATTCCGGAAATATGTCTGAAATTAATAGCTTTAAATCTTCGAACTACAACACTTTAGCTAGCGCCACACCGATGCATAAAACGCGGTTAAAGATCCCAACTTGCAATAGTTTTAGCATATTTTGTAGAGAGCGCCGTGAACTTGTCTTATTTCCTATACCACCGAGAGGCACCTTTGCCTCCGATTGCGCGCGAGGGATTCCTCTCCAAAAAAGAAGTATTTCACTTTTAATTTCACATGAGTCAGAGATCAACTGGATTATACTGGCAAACCACCCCTACCCCGATTTCCCGGGCTCTCGGCTTTGTTGCAAAATCGGTCGACATCTCACAAACTGCAAACGGATGACTGCTGGCCCCTCCTTTCCCTGGTTTTTAATATTTATACCCACTACCGAGCCTCCATGCACTCGCCGTGTGTCCGTCGGTGCATCGCCCAGCACCTACTGAGAATCAACAGCCTCCATTGAGCGCATTAACCCCGCCTCTCACCCAGCCTCATCTCCAATGGCCGGTTCCCCTAGACTGATTTATACCGGAGCCGTGCGGGATCACCGAAAGCATAGCTCGGCCCATGCTCCCTCCTCGGTCACCTTCTTATTTCTGATCTCCGTGCATGGCGCTAGAAACATCACAAGCCCATGCGAATCTATTATTTAAGTTCACCTGCTAATGCAGCTAGTTCTGCGATGTCTTTTTATCTTTACTTTTAACTCCCAGCAACGCTAATATTAATAATACGAGAATGCAAGATCTATAATTATGAGGGTTTGACGAAACGCGTTACGATTTTTTCGTTAAATGTCAGTGTCGTTTCGTATAATGGAGGTACACTTCACGTACGCGTCGGGCTATGGTTGCTGCTTTAACTCCGCCCAGGCATGGAGTACAATTTACGGCTCTCAACACAGGGGGGTGCCGCTTTACAGTCTGCATGTATTGTATGTACTGAGTATATGTATGTATGCGTGCATAACAACGTATCAGTAAAGTACTCTTTTCGACGTATAAAGGAAGTGACACTGCATTCAAAATATGCATTCATACTGAAAGATATTTCAGAAAATATTGCATGCTACCTGAATGTCTTCATCTAGTTCTAGACAAATAATAAACTATCATTTAATTGTCTAAACAGTACGGCGCCCCTAGCTATTGCATGCCGAACTAAGGCATGTATGTAACTGTATGTAACGTTTTATTTTTTTCCGATTTCCTCCCAGGTTTATGTTAATCCATAAAACTATTCCACAACATTTTAATGCCATTTACTTCGGCCTTTTTTATTATTACGTCTTTCATTTTCCACTAGCTGTCGGTGTGAGTAGTATTGTCAAATTTGCGACAAGGTGATGTACAGCAAGATATTGGATTAAATCAATAAGGCAAAATTTTCAGGAGGCTTTCAATAAATCTGTCCCAACTATAAGTGTATTTGCATTGTATGATAGTCAGCGTCTAGTTGGGAAATGCAAGACTTCTCTTGAGCACAAAACAAGCATTGATGGGTTTTAAAGCGTACATTATGACTTATTACAAAATAAATATAATATTCAACATCACTGATCCTAAAAGGAAATCGATATTCAAAATACTGCATTAACACAGACAAACTTTTGACTGTCAGATAGAACAAAACCATTTTCCCAGTCATATCATGAACCGTGAAATGCAGCAGACACCTTCCAGAATAATTTGTTGTACAGAGTTGGTACAAAGTAAGATGAAAAGCTGGCATACGTAAAGACGTGAAGAGCATTAAATTTCACTGGTCTTAAGTCTAAGTGAGTAAGGTGGAATATGATATACAATACAGTGGAAACCACATATAGTGTATATGTTTAATTATGTACAGCTGAACATTTCATATATATATATATTCTATTGATTCTAGTGATCATGTCTGTCTGGGTGAGATTGGTCACTATAAGCAGATGATCGTTATAACCATTTCCCCCTTTATGTCTCAGGCAGACTACCATATAATTGCATTTGTATATTTATTACATGAATATAAGGTAATAAAACGGACAGCATCACCATTTACTGAATTTTATTGACTATTTCAAAAAACAGTACAGCTGTTTCAAATGTTTTTCAAATTACAGTACTGCACAAATTAAATTACTGAACGATGTGTAGTTCAAATACGCTATAATACAGTACAATATTGTACATAAAATATAGCTTATTGTAATTTCGCTGCTGCATCTCATTGGCTTGATTTTCACGAGTTTATCATAAACTTTGATGAGTCTATATTCCTAATTGAGAGAAAATCACCTTCTTTCTCCTGTCATGTTTTCTGTCCACACAGCATTAGCCTCGGGTAGCTAGCCAGAAGCAGACGGGTCAAGGCAAAGCTAAGTAGGCAAGTAAAAAAAGAAGAATTATCGTAATTTAATTTTCTTTCTGTATGAAAAGACCGAAAATGAATACTGTAAGTGGACTACTTCATTACTATAAGCAAATTATTTAACTAGTATTCATCCAGGAATGATTCTGTCTCAACCTTTTTCATCCATATAAGTAGTTGACCACTATAACTGGATCCACATATTATCTAGGAAAGAATGAGCAACATCAACTCAGACTACTGCTAGCGCTGATTAAACCCATCAATTCAGATGAGACATGTGGGTTTGGAAGACGTTTACCCATGCGATAGCTGAAGCACACTTCTAATATTTGTTCAAGTGAACATTAGATAAAATTTCACATATTAAATATCCACGTAGGCAAGTAAGGCACAATTATCCTTCAGTCTGGGATTGTTCATATCTAGTAATTCCACAAGATGGCGCCATGTAACCTCTTTCGTTACCGCCAAAAAACATCCACAATTCATTCTGTATTCTCATTGTTAGAGATTATTGTTTAGGCAAGAATAATGTTCAATGGACTGACATCCTCTCCAGCCTCTGCCACTGTGTCCAGTTTTGCCTAGGGTAGGTATCAGCCCCCCCCCGTGATCCTGACCAGGATATGCAGTTCATGGATAATTTGTAATATAGCTATCATTTTTAAGCTTACTTAAGTTTAGAGACACCTTCTCTCTGTTGGGAATTAATTGTCAACAAACCTGTCAAATGTTCAGCAACAAAAGCGAAATTATTATCTTATACCCTCTTGTTTTCCCTCTTGTCATTCCAGAAACTGAACTGGCTTATCCTGTTGTCACCGATTCATGTGTCAATCTTATGGCTATTTAAGTTGTTACCAAATCAGTAGTGTTAGAATGGACGAGCACAGCCACTTAAATAATAATATTGGGCACTGCTGCATGTGATTGTCCTTCACTGCCAAGCTTGCTGTCCCCTACATGGGTGTCATGTAAAGCAAGTGTGGTACGTGAAAAGAGAATTTTCCCACAGAGATCAATAACGTGTCATCATTATTATAAGCAAAGCATAGTATTCCTAAAGTAAATTAGTCAATTACAGCATGGTTTTTCACTTGTGTTTTTCACACCAGATCCCAGACCTGCTGCTATTTTTTGGCTGCTGTCTTCAATGTTTCAGAACATCACCTTATGTCATAAGTAGATAAAAAAACAGTGAATATTTGACGAGGTATTCTTTCCTTCCTTCCTTCCTTCCTTCCTTCAGTCATTCATTTCTTCATTACCTTTTCTAGCCTTGGCCTCATGGAGCATGGAGCATGCACACTGATTGTGACTGCTATCAGTTAGAAGCCATGTGCTAATTTTTATGATCTAATCTTTTATTTTGATACATGAAGTGACAATTCCATACTTCTCAAGAGAGATGTTTTAATGAATCTGGAGCTACAGATAGTTTTGTCGCGCAGATTTCGCCTTCTGTGATTCTTGGAATTTTCCAGTTTGTTATTGATGAACATTACTGCTCAGAATACTACGCAGCATTACTTTAGCATTACTTTAGCATTCTTTCATTTTCTGCTGTTAAATTAAATTAAACACTTAAATTAAATGTCAGGAAAGCTGTCAATGCCCCTCCCACCCCCAGTATCAAAAAGGTGCACTACAAAAACAAGAAATTTAAAGTGTGTAAAGGGTTTCAAACCTGGCACACATAAAAAAAACATTGTGTGCTACAAACAGTATTGTTTTTGCTGCCATACGATGGATGTAGAAAGTGTACACACAGCCCTGCTAAAATGCCAGGGTTTTGTGATGTAAAAAAAAAACGAGACCACAATAAATCATTAAAAAAAAATCCTGCCTTTAATGTGACCTATAACCTGTACAATTCAATTGAAAAACAAACAAATCTATTTGTCATTCGTTTTTAAACCTAGCATTTTAACAGGGGTGTGTAGATTTTTTATATCCACTGTAGGACTGGGTAGCAACATTTCCCCCTCTCCCATTACACCACAATTTTTCAAAATGCACATTTCTCACAACAAAGGGATAAAAATGATATTGAGACAGTGCTAATTAAAAAGACGCTATGAAATGCAAAGTTAGGGCACATCACTTCTGGAACTTTTATAACAATTAATACCTGTGTGTGGAAACCCTTCTCAGTCCTGATTAGCTGATTAGTGTTATAAAACCCTCAGATGCCACATCATTCATCCATGATCCATCCATCCAGCCAGCCATCATCCATCTATTTCCTTTGAAACACTAATCTAGGAAAATGTCATCCACAGATATATGGCCAAAAAAGATATAATGTAATATTCAAATATAGCTAATGAATGCTTTTGTACATACAGTATACATACATAAACAAGTTTGTCTTTTAAGACCTGGGAAGGAAAACAAGTTATAAGTATTTGTCTTTTATTTCCTTTCTCACCTTTAGTAGGCTGTAGATTGTCCTGATGCCAGCCCTGATAGCTGCATCAAGTCTGTGACTCCATCAGACTCTAGGCCGTCACTAAAGCCAGAAGCACTGTCGTCACTTTCCAGGATGTGGGGCAATCCAGGCTCAGCTAAGTGACAGGAAAGACAAACATCAGAGCCCAGGATCGCCACCCATTTCCTGTATCTTTGCAAAGTATAAAATTCCCATCATTTATCAATGTTATGATCAACCAAGGTCATGCCACCACAGGTGAGGGTGCGGTAGATATCAAAATTCCCAGTACAGTGGTGACTCAGGTACTCTGAGACATTACAGAGTAAATCCTGCCTGGGAAATAAGACTTCTTCAGTAATACATGGATCCACTACAACCAGTGATTCTCAAACATTTTCTCTCATGCCCTTCCTTGGAAGCAGTTGACCTTCCAGTCTATAGACTATACACCCCTACAAAAGAATTGCAAATTGTTCTACAATTATATCAAGTTAATTGATGTTCACAAGAATAGATACTATGTCACACATAATTTCCTATGAACTGAGGGTAGGAAAATGCTGATATATCTAATAATGACTGAGAGGTATTATACCTAGTAAACAAAGTGAAGAGCTCCATTCACTCCAGAAGTGTGAGTTGGCGCAAAAATGGTTCACCCTGCATCTGACTCTTAGGCAGACGGGCATATGTTCATGCAGTCTGGAGATGAGAATGGATGACTCTCTAATGATGTTCTTCTGCTGTGGATGGTACAAATGGCAGATCAGATCTATCCCAAGGATACAACAGGAAGACCACAGGAACTTCAACCAGGAAATTTTAGGTTGCAAGTTTAGACTTAGAGTGTACCATCTAATTTGACTAATGGAAGGTAAGGTTGAACGTAAAAGGAACAAAATGCTTTAAATGAGAAGGTATGAAGGTAGCGCTTTACCATCAGATCTCTATCTCCCACTGGACCGGATTCCACCTCAAATTCCAAACATTGATGAGGGACCCTCCCAACATATGGTGACCACTTCAAACTGAGCTGTCCATTGGACAATGACTCCAAAGATAGAGTTGTAATAGCACTTGGCTTCACTAGACACACACAAAGGAGGACGAGTTATCACCAGGCACTGAATCAATTTCTGCTGTGGGGTGTCATCTAGTTCTAGACAAATAATAAACTATAATTTAATTCTCTAAACAGTACGGCGCCCCTAGCTATTGCATGCCGAACTGCGGACAACTGTATGTAACGTTTTATTTTTTTCTGATTTCCTCGCAGGTTTATGTTAATCCATCAAACTATTCTACAACATTTTAATACCATTTACTTCGGCCTTTTTTATTATTAAGTCTTTCATTTTCCACTAGCTGTCCGTGTGAGTAGTATTGTCAAATTTGCGACAAGGTGATGTACAGCAAGATATTGGATTAAATCAATAAGGCGATTTTTTTCAGGCGGCTTTCAATAAATCTGTCCAAACTATAAGTGTATTTGCTAAATAACATTGTATGATAGTCAGCATCTTGTTAGGAAATGCAAGACTTCTCTTGAACACAATACAAGCATTGATGGGTTTTAAAGCATACAATATGACTTATTACAAGATAAATATAATATTCAACATCACTGATCCTAAAAGGTCATATATCATATATCAAATATATATCATTCTATTATTTTTCCTTATTTTTTCTTTGTAAAATCACGCATAGCTGCTCGGAGTGACCAGGGTTACATTCCACTACATGTTGTATGTGTACAACTGTGTACGTGACGTGATTCTAGTGATCACGTCTGTCTGGGTGAGATTGATCACTATAAGCGGATGATCATTATAGCCATTTATTCCCTCTCAGGCAGACTACCATCTAATTGCATTTGTATATTTATTACATGAATATACAAATTTGTATATTAGATTACACTGAATCAAGTTCTGCTGTGGGTTAATCCTGAGTCTATCAATGACCTACCAAGATTCTGTATCTCCTTCGTAAAATAGGCCGCTTGCAGAGGATGCCCCCCTGCAGAACCATTTATACAGATATTAAATTCTGTGAAATCCATGAGGAACCGTCTGTTGAACCTGCAGCAAATCTTTTTTCCCTCTGATGCAATATATTGAGGGCACTCCTCAGCTTGTTCCATTCCCTTATGCCTGGGGTGTCACAAATGAGACAGTCAATCACCATTGAGAGAAAACTTGCAACAGTTACGTAAAAAAAAGGCTACCTGAAAAAGAAGGGTAAGAAGATTTACACAAAATTACCAAAATGTGTATCTTATTACACAAACCAAATACACTGCAATGAAAGAGTACTCAAAAACAATTTACGTTTTTAATTCTGGTTTCAGTGCCTATTTGACATTTAGCTGACACTTTTTTCAGTAAAATTTTACTTAAGGTCACGTTTTTAGTAATTTATAAACACATTAATAACAAATAATACTGGATTCATAAAGCAATGAATGGCTATGAATATTTATGAAAAGGCACAACACATTATAGCCATATGTATTATGCATTATGAATGCTTTATGAAGGGCTCCTCTGTAATGCACTATAGATACCTTTATAATGCATTATAATGGTCGGTATAAGCATTAAGGATCTTTTGTACTATATTATAAATGTCTATAGATGAGAGCTTTATAGGGCATTCATAATGCATAATAAACATGACTGTAACGTGTTATGCCTTTTTATAAATATATATATATATAGCCATGTTCATAATGCTTTATGCATACATTATAATGAATGATGAATGTGTTTATTAAAAAATGTGGCCTTAAGTCAAGTCTGCACATTACATAGCTGGTTTTTTCACTGGAGCAAAAAGTATATCTTTTAAGGGCCTGCAACAGGTGACAAGATTTTATTACAGGACAGGCAAAAATACTATTTCTATCTATGATATGCAAAGCATTCCTACCAGTAGTATAGGCGGTATTGGTAATCTGGATGTTGTACTCTTTCTTTATCCCAAGTGCACTCCATATATTCCCAGTTGTAGAAAACACAATTGCAGTCATTTACCCTTGAGCCAGGGATTCCTGTGGGATATATGTGTACAAGAACTGATCTCTTAAACCGACGCTGGTCATCATTTACAAACATGCCCACTGAATTTAGAAGTTTAAAACACGTAATGTTATTTAAAGTACAGGAAACATTTTAATGGTGGTGGTGATTGCTGTTTGTCATGTCTTATGAAAACATTTCTATTGAAACTGAAAATAATCCTGCAAACGCCTATGTTGTTGTAATCATCCGAGGATAGGGCTGGCAGCACTGCAAGAAGTACAAGCTTTAGTTGAAGTGGAAACGTTTATTAACTCTCTGTCTTATCTCACTTTATCTCAGTGGTTCATGTCACAGCATGAAAGACCAACTGATTATTTCCCAGAATTCTGCGCCTTAAGGTTTTAAATCTGTATGCACTGTACAGACCTGACTAATAGGAGCTATGAATTTGGACAAGTGGGAAATGGTTTGTCAGTGACATACCTTTTCGCTGGGCATTCAGTACAGCTTCCACTGGAGGGCTTTGGACCTCAGTAGAGCTGTTTACGCAAGACCCGCTAATGAGAATTTGGACCTTCACATGATTATCCTTCTCCAAGTCGAACTGGGCACTGTAGCTCCTCTCTGTGATTCTGACAATCTTTCAATGAAAAAACAATATTCTGACTCAGAAAGGATTCAGTCCATAATCTTTTTTTGACAATGATGAATCTAACTAGAGTTGAGAAATTCAGGTCCAGAGAGTAAAATCCCAGACCAAGATTTTGTTTCAACCAACCAGTTGAGCATAAAGAGTTGCAGTCACAGAGACTCAACTGGTTGGTTGAAACAAAATCTTGGTCTAGACTTTTACTCTCTGGACCTGAATTACCCAACTCTGAATCTAATTATAAGACTGGCTTTGAGCAGGTTAAGGAACGGAACCACTGGTACAAGGACATGCAAGAGAGATACAACCGCATTTGGTTTGACATGCACAGATTAATGACTGGCCCATCACCCGACTTCTCACCCACTTGCCACATCTCACAATAATAATAATAATAATAATAATAATAATAATAATAATAATAATAATAATAATAATAATAATAATAATAATAAT
>JABFEB020000002.1:2190009-2202504 GCA_019775895.2 Stomatorhinus ivindoensis | reverse complement strand
TGAATACAATCAGGATTCGCACATGAGGAGCAAGGGGGGCGTGGCACATGAGGCTGGAACGGACGGATCATGACAGAGCGGCACTTAATTTACACAAATTTACCAAACCAACAAATGAATATATCAAGTAAAATGTTCATTCTCAGCTGAAATGAAACTACTCAAACATATATCTAGATATTTTTAAATAATTATTCAAATTGATCTGGGGATGGTGCAGTGGGCAGCCTTGCATGCTCACATCTCCAAGGCTGGGGGTTTGATTTCATTGTTGTGTGGGGGGGTTTGCATGTTTGCCTTGTGTTCTTTTTGGTCATCAGAAGCCAGGTAGAACAGAAATCCTACTGGACAGCAGCTCTCCAAGACTGGAGTTGAAGACCCATTGGGTGTAAATTATGGGGGGTGGGGGGGTGTAGCCCCCACAATAATCAGAACTGGAAAATAGATTAAAGATTAAGATTAAAGATTTAAAAAAAACTTGCCACTGCCTCTGTATCTCTTGAGATCCTTGATGGACGTACGTGTTTGCATTTACATAGCTCCCTCTAAAGCCATCACAAAATACAGCACATTTGCATAGCTATGTCCCGCTTTTCCTGGCTAGACAAGATTCGAATTTTGTGCTGTCCATCTGTCAAAATCATTCACCGGATATTAAACGATTACATTAAATGTATTATTATTTTCCGGGAGCCTCAGCCTATGTTGAATTACGACCTAAAAGGCCAAGTGTTTCATGGCTGAATGAGGAGGCATGCGAGGCCCTACGTCTAACTCCCCGGCAAGAAGTGTGGGGGGCGACATCGACCTGCGCAAAGGCACGCGATGCGCGAGCTTTTCTCAAACTATTTCTAGGCTCAGCAGAGGCACCAACAGGATCAATTCCAAGCCAAAGCTTCCATGTTAACTTAAATAGAGGCGAATACATATCCGGGTGGCTCTGAGCTGCCCGGCATCAGGTCCAAGCCCATCTACGATAAGCAGTTGAAGATGAAAAGTGAAGACACCTTTGCTGATGCAGTTACAGTAGAAGCTTCAGGGCATGCTTCCTTCAGACAATAAATAACATTAAACTTGCTTTTCAGAAATGTACTTTTTACAGCATAAAATGCATTATTATATTCAGTGCAAGACTTCTGTGGGGTTATTAGACAAAGCAAGATTTCTTAGCTGGGATAACTTAAGCTCGAAATCACAACTGCCCAACTGCAATGCTCTTCACATAAACTCTTATTGGACAATCATTACTTATAGCTGAAGTTAACCCAGTTAATTGAGAAATGCTGCTTTGTGGAACATCCCATTGATGTGAGCTGGGTAATGGCAATAAATCGATACATTCCAGAATTCCCTGAGTACCTTGTGGTTCTCAGAGTGTAGCCCTGTTGGCTTGTGGGCTGTCGCCACATTTCACTGTTCAGGTTAACGACAAAGTCAGAATCAGCTGATCATTCTCCATGGGGAGATGCAGAGGATCGCAGGCTTGACTCATCTTGGTGCTCAGTGGATTAATCATAGCGGTCTGGCAAGAAAAAGTTAAACATGGTTCTCATGCAAGATTTCGTCACTGGACCTCTTTCCATTTAGAAGCTAACGTTTATCTGCAAGATTCAGACCGATGCTAGTTTCTGGTTAAATAGTTACATGATTTAAGTCTTACGTGGAAGTCGCTAGAATTCCATTCAACTCACTTGAGTTTCGTAACTATGAGTCCTGACCAATGAGTCCTGACCAATGAGGCCTGGCTGCCCAACACCCTGTCAGCAGTCAGTGGTCGGCAAGTATTCACCATGGCTGACCGTGACGACCCCACAAGCTTTGCTGTTTTGGAGATGCTTCCACCTCGTCATCAGGTCATAACACTTGGGCTCTCATAAAAGTCACTCGGGTCTTCATCCTTGCCCACTTCCTCTGCATTCAACATGTCAACTACCAGTACCGAATATTAGCTTACTGTCTAATATATCCCAAACCATGAGTGAGCTGACCTAATTTTCTTCATATAGGAGGGATCATAATAATTTGGCTCATCTGTGAATGGACATTGTTGGACTTCAGTACATATATGCCAGAATGTCCTAAGCTGGAATTCTGAATTTCCCCAGCAGAAATATCTGAGAATGTCTTTTTCTAAAGAACTCCCCATTAAATTATTCATGCGAATTACATTCCAGAACTGCTTGCCAGTATGCGTTTTCTTCCTTCACTAAAAGCTTTGGCCTGCGGGGAATGCAGGAAATGCCAAGATATCTGAAAAACACTGTCAGGTTCCCGAGAAAAATCACAGTTATTAGGAACAGCCTTTCTAAGTATTGGATGTTTACAAGTATGTAATCATTAAAATATTGGCCCGTCTTTATTTGCGCTTCAGTGAAGCAGAAATAAATCTGGCAACCGAAATTAGATGCATTGAAATGCAATTTGTTATGCATTTGCAATTCTCTACAGTCCAATTTTCATAGAATAAATATCCTTTACAAAATCTAAACCAGCAGTGGTCAGGGGATTCTGACAAATAATGTGGCTATTCAGAGAAGACAGTAAATGCCTCATCGACCAGCTTAAATGGGCATAATTGGTCAAGATTGTGCCAATTACAACATTACAAGAGGCACTTTTAATGCAGGAGATAATTACTATACAGGAATATTGACAGAGCACAACAATAAAGATGTTTAGTTTTACCGTTTTACTTTTAATGTTTCAGCATAATCAGAGAAGAGACAATCTTTCACTGGTAAAAATGAATATAATTTTTTTCCGGAGACAAAACTTCAATTATATAACACTTGACGGGATGCCGATCTATTGCTTTTTCAAGGGAGAGGTGAAAAAAACTCCTGCACCAACAATGAAAATTTAATCCTGGTTGTGTATCACATACCAATCTTCCTAAATTATAGAATCAGAAATTAATTTTGATCACCCCTTCATATCTTACATTCATTTTAACCAATTTTTCATAATATGCCATCCAATTTTTTTCCACTCTGTAACTTGACTCATTTTTATATTCACACGGAGATAAAAATTCTTGTATTGGCCTGTACTGAACTGTTGTTTTTCTCTTTTATAAGGTATGCTGTTTGTCTTGTATTTCTGATAGATTGTGTATGTTTTTAACACCTGGCTGCAACAATATTTCCCCTAGAAGGATAATAAATTTAATTTGACTTGAATTTTGTGCAAATCGAGAAGCACAAATTCACTGCAGCATCCCCTGAAACATACAATGCCAGTGCTAATTAGCTGGCTAATATTGGTAGCGTGCCACACCCCCCACAACATGCAGTATATATGCTATTACCGACCTATATTCCTTATGTTCGTCTCCACTGGGGGGAGCCTTTGATTAAACAAAGACTGACAGCCACCTTAACACCGTGACCAACAAGCCATTGCTTCTTAGTGAGGCTAAGGTTAATTTTTTTTAAATTAAGTGTTATAAATATCTTGATAATCTTCTATCTTCAGTGGTGCTAGGCAAAGGGATTTTGATAATCCGTTGATCTTAAAATTTGTTAATATGGTTATGGTTCTGCTTATTAACACGTTATCAACAGGATTTGGCCAGTCAAAGCCGTTTGCTTTCTTATTCCTAAGCTACAGACTTGGAAGTATAAAAAATTATCCTGCATCACACTGAAATCTCAGTAAGTAGGGGACTGCAATGCTGGTTAAAAACTTCACAATTATATATTTCAAACTATGGCAGATGGAAACAATAACTGCACAAACTGCTAGATTCTATTATGGATAAATTACTTACCTGGCCAGTAAAATCTTTCCTTATGGTTCCTTCATCTAAAGAGGCACTAGTGGGGGAAGAAAACATGCAGTCAGAGAGGTGGCAAAAGTGAAAATAAAATTTCAAAAAGAAACTATTCAGCTTTTACTAAGCATCTTATAGTTTAAGTGGCTGTTTTTCCACTACTCCAGTAAGAACCTACTCCTTGTGATGTTTGATCTAAATCACTCTTCTTTCACCGTCTTGTATTGTTGCACTGCATTGCACAGATCTGGCTTCAACTAACTTGTACTTGGTAATGACTCCTCAATGAAAGCTCAGCTTGCTGCAATCAAAGGTGGAGATTTCAGGTCCAGAGCGTACAAATACAGACCAAGATTTTGTCTCAACCAAGCAGTTGAGTTCTCTGCGACTGTGACTCTTTATACTCAAGTGGTTGGATGAAACTAAATCTTTGTCTGGGTTAATACTCTCTTGTCCTGAAATTTCCACCTCTGGGTGCAATTATACCATATCTGTACAAGTTTAAGATGTATTATCTTCCTTGTTTGAATGTCTCTTCTAAGTGAATAATTGCAAGAGTAAGAGAAAGAGGACGTTGTCTGATGACAATTTTTAAAAGAGTTGAACCTTTGACAGTGAACCGGAATACAAAAGCAAGCCGTTAAACAGCTACTTCTTGGCAAATAGGGAAACGCGAGAATGACTGAACACCTTCGGAAGGCTCCAGGGGGCGGCCTTCGTCTGGAACACGTGCCGTTTTCAGAGTGGCTGAGGAACCTGCAGATCAAATGTGAGTCAGATTCAGAGGTGCAACACTTTCCATGCATATCGGTGTTGTCTCTCAGCGGATCACCACAGTGGAGGTGTTGTGTCTGATTTGAGAACGTCGCCGCCTGCTCCCCCCAATAAGGATGCTAATACGAGCTCTTAGGGACCGATGACTCCGTTTTACATGGCATGCAGAAACCACAATACCAGGCACGCCAACAGGAGACAAGAGATGTACAGGGGAAGAGGAAATAAAAACAGGAAAATTACTGGGGTTTTTTAAAGTGGTAAAGTGGAAAACAAACCATTAAGAGATCAGCTGTATGTAAATGAAAATAATGAACCTCAAACAGTAATGGAATTATTTTCATTCATTTTCATTCCAATCAGAGCCCTGAGTCAATGACTGTGTGACACAACACCTCCCATTCAACATTTCAAACTTCCTTTTCTCCTGTACTGACTTGTACAACTAACGCTAAAACATTAATCAGAACGTCCGCATGAGAGTGTGAAGATGGCCTAAGGAACAAACCGGTGCTGCTGCTCCTGTTCCAGGAGCTCATCCGCCATGCTGCTAAAGTCAGCGATTTCCATAAGGTCTTCCACCTTCTCCTCATCTTCTGAAACTTGCTCCTTCTCGAAGCTATAAAGGGAGGAATGGTACATTCACCCACAATCCCCTGCACCTGAAGAAACACTGCTGTCCACTATGGACAAGGGAGGCCCCCTCACCCAGGTTCATCTTTAAGGTCATCATCTTCACTCTGAAGCACCCTCTCCAGCTCCTGAAGAAAAGAGAATGTCCACCTTAATAAGAAACCCCAACTCACAGCGCTAACCCTGGCCTCTTATGCTAATGTTCTCACAAAATAATCAACATTCTCTGGGCACCTCCATTGTGGTTTTTCTGTCTGATCATTCCCACCCTGTAATCCCTTCCAGCAGGGTACTCAGACCATCTTTTGCTTTCCATGGTGCTAGATAAAGGGATTTAACTTGCGATAGTCCAGTACCCTTAAATTATTCTGACACTGTTATGGTACTGCTTATTAACATACAGTTAATTAACATACACTTGTATCAAGATTTGGTCATTAAATGATTTTTGCTTTCTTATTCCTAAGCTACTTTTAGAAATATAAATTTGCTCTCCTCAGAGTACACTATATCTCTGCACATCATTTCTGAACTTGCTCTTCTCATTCCGGCTCTAAATGAACATTTACCCCATACCATTAAAGCAATGAGAAATATCCAGTTAAATCTAAGACTTAAATTCAACATGGGAAGAACTAATTTCAGCAGCTCTCTCCACTGAATCATCTTACTATCTCCCTACTCTTCCTTACCTTTCTTCATGGAACTCAAAAATGGACAAAATTGTCCAAAATCTCAATAACTCTATTCGCTTCCCATCTCCCGTCAAAATACCCATCCACCAAACCCCTACAAATACACTCACTGTCCTTAAGCACTTATCCAGTACATGACAGCAGGAGGCCTGCAGGATACAGAGGAACCACACCTGAACTGGGGATCCATCACTCACAGAACACACACTAACAATTACGTTATTTTGGGTTGCCAATACACCTAACCACACACACACACACATGTGTCGGGGATACCTATCCTTATGGGGACCGCTCATTCACTTCTATGAGAAAAATGCTAACGCTAACTATAACAACCCCTACCCAGCCCTAACCATAAGTAACCATGTAAAATACAAGCGTTTTAGTTTTTTCATTACAGTCACCGATTTTTATAAAATAGAGTTTTCCCTTATGGAGACCTGGAAACCAGTCCCCATAAGGGAAAAATGGATATTTATCATGTTATGGGGACATTGTGTCTCCATAAGGATAGGTATACCCACTCACACACACACACATACGTGATCCATGTATTCATATTTTTGTGGGGACTTTCCATTCATTTCTATGGACATAACCCTAATCCTAACTTTGATAACTCTTTCCCAGTCTTAACCTTAACCGTAAGTAACCAAACAAAAAACAAGACTGTTGGCTATTTCAATTTTCTTGATCGCATTCACAGATTTTTTATAAATTTGAGTTTTCCTTGTTGGGGAAATTTGAAAAATAAAAGGCTTTTATCACATTGTGGGGACATTTGGTTCCATCCATCCATCTATCTATCCATCCATTTTCTGCTGCTGATCTGGGTCCAGCTTGCAGGGGCAACAGTTTGAGCAGAGATTCCCAGACATCCCACCCCTCCTCAACCTCCTCCAGCTTCTCTAGGGGTTACCGAGGTCTTTCTAGGCCAGCCAGGAGATACAAGATCAGGGGTCTCCTCCCTGTCGGACATGCCTGAAACACCTCCCCAGGGAGTCTGCCAAGAGGCATCCTAGATAGATGCCCAATCCACCGCATCTAGCTCCTGTTGATGGCGAGGAGCAGCAACGTCTCTACTTTGATCCCAGCCCGAACGTCTGAGCTCCTCACCCTAGATCTGGCCGGTTCAAGAGTTGTCAGCTTGCTTAACTCCAATGGTGCTATTTGCCTAGGAGTACAGATAGCCTAGTTTAGCTCCTAACCTTCAGGCATGCCACGTAGCTGATGCCGTGTTGTGTGTCTCCCTCCGTCAGCACCAGCTCCTCCTCCGCCATGAGATCTGCAAAGTCGCTGGACTCCCGATCTGTGGAGAAACCACGAGTGCTTCGTTTTTTTGCAGAAGGAACCGTTTTAGCTGTCCTTCATCCGGACACAAATTCATAGCCAAGTTGCTACTCAAGTTTGCTACTCAATCTTCTGGGAACTTAAATTCGTGGAGTCGACATGCAAGTGTGGCTTCCCAAGGTGACCGTGAGTTGGCACACTAGGGTAGAGCTTTCGCGGAGATGAACAGAAATCAAAGATGTGAGTAATCATGGTAGGGGCAGAAATCTGGACACAGCTCATAACGATTAACAAAGGCGGTTTATGCAAAACCAAGTTTCATTTTTAGATTGTTCTGGGATTAATACTATCTGATTTCAGTGGAATAAGGGTACTGTACTCCCAGACACATTGCTTAGGATACATGCATTCAGTTACGAGGAAATGGACAGCTTATCAGCATAAGTATATCGTACATAGCAGTAGCATTTTAGCAAAGAACCAGCACTTTGCTGCCTTTACAGTGGGCTCAGGAATAGTGTGCTTAGACATTTCACCGGCGTTGCTTTGGTAATCTCTACGGCTGTCAGAAGCAGCCACTAAGCTACTAAAGTCATACAGGGTTTGTGGGCTTGGACCTGATCACTCACCTTTTCACATCATATTTACTTAGCAGAAAATTAATCCAAAGTTACGTAGATTTTTTGAGAAAGCAGTGTCTGGCAATCCCTGGAGCAATGGGGATTAAGGGCCTTGTTCAAGGGCCCAACAGTGGAATCATTCCGCCGACCATGGGATTTGAACCAGCAACCCTCCGATCATAAGCATGGCATCAAAATCCACTGAGCAACACTCTCCCCCTGCCCCCAACTTCATGGTCGTAAGATGAGAGCAGGCCTAAATTTGTTTAGGAGACTATCTTTCCAGTCAGTGTGTCTCGATATGCTCCCGTGTGTGTGTGTCTGCTGCCGCGTTCTTTTACTCGAGTTGTGCTTGGCACTCAGCGTGTAGGCCTCAGACCGGGTCAGGTCCCGCGGCGTCTCCAACACCTGCGAGTGGAGGCTGACCGTGTCATCGTCGGACGGCTGAAGGGGAGAAAAGAGCTCCAGTAAAGGCTTCAGCATGAACTCCTCTCTCTATCTGACAGGCAACAAGACAAAACTATACAGGGATTTTCAATAAATCTGCTTCACACAAATACACTGTAAACATAATTTTTACCAACAGTATGTAACAAATATATTTATCTAATAAGACCACTTTATTACTGTGTAATAGAGATCTCACAAGTTTCAATGCTAAAGAGTTCAAACTCTGGTCAGATAATGCCCTTTGGAAACCAACAGATCTTTAGATTGGACTTTGAAAGATTCAGGTTACTTCTGGGAAGAGTGTGATTCTCGCAAATTTGCCAATTCTTTCCCATTTAATCATCATTACCAGTGAATCATGTTTGTACTTCAAAGAATCTGTCAAGCGTCCCTAAAAGGCGAGACTCGAGGGGCACAAAGGAAATGCAGAACCAGCCCTGTTCCTAGGAATCAAATCTCGACCACAGGAATACAATTCAACAGGTGCCAGACATTTTCGTCGATCAGGTTCAACGAAGCTACATTATTTAGGCAGCTCAGGCGGGAACGGGACACACAAACAATCTAGGCAGGCAGTGAGCACGAACTCCAAAGCAGTGACACACCAGAGTCTCAGACTCACCTACCTGTCAGCACCAGCTTAGTTCCATTCAATTTGATCTACATTACAAGCCGGCCATCCCAAGACAGCTAGGCCAAAGCTCTTTATAAATACCTATATAAACATTTCCAGGTATGTTTTGTCTGGTGGTCTCACACAAGGAGCCTTCGTGACCCTAGTGATGCTTCAGGGACACAGACCAATGTGACCAAGGCTGACACTCTTCCGGTGACAGAGTGAGCGTTGGCAATACGATCTGTTTATACCTCTGCTGCAGAAAGCCTCTTGTCCCCACTTTCGCTCCCGATGCCCGAATCTGGTCCGTGACTCTTACTGGGGTAAAAATCCTCCGTACTGAAAAGAACAAGAAACAAGGACATGTGCACCCTGCAAATGAAACTGGGTTTGACCAGTTTTATTGGCAAAACATGCACAGCAATAAAACATACTGCACCTTCCCATGAAGAATGCTATACTATACTGACCCACAATTAAGGGCATAATAAAACAGTTCTATAAAAATGGTTAAAGGCGCACTGAGCTGGATTAGGCCCCAAAGTATCACTATTGAAACAAACTAGCAGAATGAAATTAAATTAAAATGTAATACCATCCAAATCACATGCTGAATGAGCAAACACAATAATAATAACAGATATTTTATTAATCCCCGTGGGGAAATTGTCTTTGCCCCTCCCTCAACTTGCTCTTTGTAGAGCTGTCTGCGAAGGGCAGCCACCTGTTGGGGCGCCCAGGGACCCGCAGACATGCTGAGGCTGGGTTTGAACCTGCGACCTTCTGATTACAGGCACACAGGCTTAGCCCACTGCGCCTCACGCTTCCCCATGTCTGTTACCCAGAGCATTCCCAAAACTGAAAGTGGATACCACACTGATTTACTGTAAGCACTGCAGCTTTTTGACTCGTACTTTATTGTAGTATGAAATCTTGAAACTCTGGGAAAAGTACAGAAGTTGCTGGTATACACAATTTTGTTTATCTCATACTTTACATCACTAAGCTAATCTAACGTTCAACCGGTATGACGCGCCAACAGGATGCTATGTGTCATTATCTTCAGTCTGCCGACAGTTATCCTTATTCAATGTGCCGTATTGGCCCAAGTAGAAGACGGGTTTTGTTTTCCCCTCAAAATATGTCAGAAAACGTGATGTCATCTTATATTCAGGGTCAAGACAAAGAAAGGGAATAATAGATGGCGCCAAAAATGTTACTTTGTAACGAGTGTTAAGACTCACCATAATATAGATTTCTTGTGTGAGTAGAGTCAAAAAGCGAGACTGTCACGCCACATGCGTGAGAGCTGGCAGCCCCGGCAATGCGTGTGTTTAGCGTGTATCCCTGCGGGTTCATTATCGAGCCCCCCCACCCCCCATAAGACACTGTTTGTTTTTTGGAATGTTTGATGTTAAATACACTTATTGTAATCCAATTGCCTGTAGTTGATAGTTAACTTATTATATGTTCTAAATTTTCTTTATAAGGATAGGATTTGGTATTCCAAAAAACTGAGCCGTCATCTTATCGGCGTTGTCTTACATTCAGGCCGATAGGGTACAAATGATAAAGCAGGACCAGCCAGTCTCTAGAGCAGGGGTCTCCAACTCCGGTCCTGGAGAGCTGCCGTCCAGTAGGTTTTCTATCATACCCGGCTTCTGATGAGCCACACCTGTTCTCAGGTAAATACCAGGAGCAGGTGTGACTCATCAGAAGCCAAGTGGGACAGAAAACCCGCTGGATAGCAGCTCTCCAGGACCGGAGTTGGAGACGCCTGATCTAGAGCAAATTGGGGGTTAAAGGCCTTGCTTAAGGGCCCTATGATGAAATCACTCTGCCACCCCTGGGACTCTAACCAGCAACCTCCCGGCGTCCTAAACAGCCGTCCTCACCGCACACCACCCCTGATAAGTTAAATATTTATCGTAAGCAATTTTAACCAAATTCATCACACCAAAACTGCCATTCATTCACATCCCGCTATTCTGACGCGGGAATGGAGAGAGCTGCAGAAAAAGCTGAATTAGCCAAGGCCGTCCAGCGACGATTTGAGCTGAATTAGCTCTGATTTCCTTTGCATTTGTGTTCATTCTCCCTCACTGTCACTTGCCCCCCGACTAGGACAGACTTTGTAGACCTTCCAGGTCGTACCTGCCTGTCAGAAGTGGAGGGAGGCTACGTTTGCTCAGCGACGCCAGCTCCAGACTGTCGGGCTTCTTCTCGCCTCTCCCGCTCTGCATGTGGAGGTACTTGAAGATGTGCACCTTGCCTTTAAGACAGATCTGAAAGGAAGGAAACAGCAGCCGTCAGCCTCAAACGCGCAGATGCTGACGAGCAAAAGGAATCGGCCTACAGGTGACCTCTGGTTAGCTTTCTTCGACGGGATCATCGTCAGGAACAGGAGGACTGAGGAACGTGATTGGAGCCTAATTCATGCTTCACTTCTCCGTGTGTGTTTTCAGGCTACAGATGGTCTAATGTGCAGCAGCTTGTGTTCTTACTAAACTTGGCTGTGGATGCGGATGATCGCGGTCGGTGCTGCATACAGCAGTGATGTTCCACTAGACCAGCAGAGGGCAGATGTACAAACACAAATACAAGCAGTGTAGTGAAATTGGTAAGTTTTTATGAGCAGTTTTAAAGTTACTAGTCAAGGCTTGGGTAGTATTATGGTAGTAAGGCGTACCGCGGTGTTTTGAAATCCTTACAACAAAATTAGCCAGATCTCCACCCACTCCCTCGTCGAACTTTATTGCCAAGATTTCAAAATGCAGGAATAATGCTGCTTTTTTTTAAATACCGCATACCTCAGTATGCCTGGACAGTATGAAAAATTAGATATGTGGGTACCTACAACCCTCTTCATATAGCTGCCCACCATAAGTACTGCACCAACAACACCTATTCTTCCTCTACTCTGCTGTCGTTGACTACTGATCTCTGAAAGTCAGCAGTGCCACCTACTGGAAATACCCAACCAATTAAATTCAGGGCTACATGCGTACCGACCTCTGATGACAAAATTTACATCACATCACCTTGTCCGCAACCAAAAGCGCACGCAGACAAGTGAAGTAAGAACTGGCCTTAAGACACGTGCAAGAGCAGATGATCCCCTCAAGGGGGCAACGGAGAGCTGTTGTTCAGAGGCAGGGCCAGACAGTACAGCAAAATGAAGCATGTCACGATAGAATTCACATTATATGGATTTTAAGGTTATCAATATTGCGGTATTAACAGAAGTAATTAAAATTAAGAAGAAGGGGGATATGACTAGGTTGGGTGTCACTACCATTCAATTTCATACTTTTTAATATATTTCACATTAAAGACTAACTATTACCTTTTCATTTGGACAAACAGTCTGGAAAATTTAGAATAATGGCTCATTTATTAGTTCATTTGTTTGCTACGCTGCGTCTATCTGTTATTGTTTGGAAGGAAGCTCACGCCTTTACAGTCCTGCTGTTTATATTTATTTACCAGAGTGCGGGACGCGAACACACCTGCGCAGGCGGAGACTGCAGCGGATTGTTGTCTAGAACAAGAAGCTGAAGGTGCCTGAGATTCCGGAAGGCGGGCGGGATCTCGGTGATGCTGTTGCAGGAGAAGTCCAGGATGGTGAGCGGCAGGTGAGCC
>JABFEB020000002.1:2153031-2180912 GCA_019775895.2 Stomatorhinus ivindoensis | reverse complement strand
AAATAATGGGCAAGAGACTGTGCTATAGCCCAAATAATGGGCAAGAGACTGTGCTATAGCCCAAATAATGGGCAAGAAACTGTGCTATAGCCCAAATAATGGGCAAGAGGATAGTCACATGACTCTGCCTCGGCCTTGGACGCCCATGCCCTGCTCCCGTCTGACAATATGGTTATAAAAATCTACTATCAAGGCAGGAGGCACAATCAAACGCTCAACGCTGCAGTGCTGTGGCCTCCTGTATCCAGGGCTGGGATACAATCAAACGCTCAACGCTGCAGTGCTGTGGCCTCCTGTATCCAGGGCTGGGGTACAATCAAACGCTCAACGCTGCAGTGCTGTGGCCTCCTGTATCCCGGGCTGGGGTACAATCAAACGCTCAACGCTGCAGTGCTGTGGCCTCCTGTATCCAGGGCTGGGATACAATCAAACGCTCAACGCTGCAGTGCTGTGGCCTCCTGTATCCAGGGCTGGGGTACAATCAAACGCTCAACGCTGCAGTGCTGTGGCCTCCTGTATCCCGGGCTGGGGTACAATGAAACTCAACGTTGCAGTGCTGTGGCCTCCTGTATCCCGGGCTGGGGTACAATGAAACTCAACGTTGCAGTGCTGTGGCCTCCTGCATCCAGGGCTGGGGTACAATGAAATTCAACGTTGCAGTGCTGTGGCTTCCTGCATCCAGGGCTGGGGTACAATGAAACTCAACGTTGCAGTGCTGTGGCCTCCTGTATCCAGGGCTGGGGTACAATGAAACTCAACGTTGCAGTGCTGTGGCCTCCTGTATCAAGGGCTGGGGTACAATCCCCGGCTCTGAGTATGCATGCTCTCCTAATTACCTGCCACGATAAAATTCTTCATCTGAATTGCTGTTTCTAAATTGCCCTAGATGTCCGTGTGCCCTATGACAGACTGGCATCCAGCTTTGTGCCTGGCTCACTGTGACTCTCGTCCAGGTTAAGGTTATGGAGTTCAAAGCCTAGATCACCACCGAACGCTGTGTATCCTTCAGCAGGACATCAAAATTAAACTAAAATAATGGCTCACTGAGAAACGCTAGACTGTTCTGGAGCAGCAGTAATGAATTCTGATCCGAATGCCACTGAGAACACGTAGCGAAACCCGGAATCAACCTGCCAGAGGCATCCTTCAAACTCTGAAAAACTGTTGCAGTGCATAGCTAAGGAGTGCAGCTAACTGTCAGCCAGATCATTTATAGGGGCATTTGGAGGCAAATTATAACGTGTACCCTTATGATGAAGTAAAAAGGCTGTTGTGGACACATTACAGGGTGTAACCCTGCCTAGTGCCCCATGCCACCTAGAAAAGGGTCCAGACCCCCCACCAGTGACCTTGTAATGGATAAACAGCTGGAAGATGGAATGGAATTTACTTTAGGAAACACAAGGAAAAGTACAAAAACATTAGTAGTAAATGTCAACAAAAATACTGGCAAAAAAAAAAGAAAAGCTGATTGTTATCCTCATCATTTAGCCCTTTGGGAATGTAGCGGCCTGCAGTTACGTTGTCATGGTGACGAAGGACCCGCAATGTCTGCCCGGGGTTTTGGAAGGCCATCCAAAGGCAGTACACATGCTGTCACGCAACTTCTGTAAGTGCCATTTGAGAGACGAGCACGGCACGGGGTTTCTTGCCTTTTATGGTGAAGCTGCCGATTTAGAGCGGACCCATCAAAGCGGCACGATCAAAACTGCCAGAGCAGTTAATAATAGCAATAAGGGATGTTATTGCTGTCTAAAGAAATACTGGCCAGCCACAAAAAAATGCAGCGAACGGGGATCGGGATTTTACATGCATAAAATGCATGGTCAAAAGTATGTTTTCAGATGGTTTTTACAACTGACCGATTCTGCTACTACAAATTACTGTAAAGATAAAACACATTGTTTTATTTAGTTCGAACTGGAAGTGGATAATCTGCGACACATGTCACATGACCTGGATGAGTGGTGGCTGAGCCCCCCCCCCCCATTGCATTATGTTGTGCTTTTTTCAGCACATCGTACATAACGGTTCATCCACTTTAGAATCACAGTAATCCAGATCAGAACCCTGCCCACGAAACCCCGGCGGAAAAGCAGGATACAGCCTCAACGGGACGTCAGTGGCTTGCACAGCACACACACACACACACACACACACACACACACATTCGCTCACACACACATACGCTCACACACACATTCGCTCACACACATACGCTCACACACACATTCGCTCACACACACATTCGCTCACACACACACATTCGCTCACACACACGCTCACAGGCCCGTGCCATGGTGCAGGGACACACTGCAACATATTACACCAGCGGAATTTATACCTGCCCTCAGGACAAAAGGCATATGTATGCTTTACAACATACAGAATTAAACAAAACATTTTGCTCTGTTACGGCAAATGTTTTGGCTAGACTCCACACGTAATAACCGGCATTTTTCAACAATAAGCACTCCAGGGACTACCAAGCTATTACAAAATTAGTTTCTTTTACTGACTTGACCGTGAATGACATCTGAAGTGACTGTAAACCCGTCGACGGTTTTTGCAAATGATGAGATTGGGCTGCAAGGCTATTAAACACCTCGATTTTTTTGAAGCACTCAGCACGGGGCCGTGATCACTGTAACTGTACGCTCGTCCTGTTGGTCACACCCTCAATGTTACACTGGTCTACAGGAGCTGAAGCACCAGGTAGCCGTGCGGCGATGTGGAACCTTTCCCAGAATCCCCGGGGCCTTACAGCATGGTACAGCAACGGATAGGACATCACTCACACACCCTTCCTCCTCATGCCGACACCTCATCCAGGTCTTGTTCCGTTCCCTTTGTCTCTCGTTATATCTCCGCCATAGCCATTCCTGCCATTCCTGTCACCTTGATCCTCAGTCTCCCATCCTCGACCCCATCCACACTTCATCTTCAGGTTGCCTTCATCCTCTTGTGACTCCGCCTACTTTTCTCCCATCTGCCTCCATGTCGTGGCAGATTTTTTACCTTCTTGGCACAATCCATTTCAGGGAGGGAGGGGTGAGGGTGTGACAGGGACCCATTATGTGCATGCAAATCTCAGCCAGTCACGCTGTTCCAAGCAGCCACCTGCCATGTTCCTGGTGTCAGCGCCGTGAAAAGGGATCTTCTCACTGGTGCCACCACCACCTCATGACAGCACAAGACATAATTACCACTCAGTGCTGTTCCTGGCAGTTCGTGCACGCTGCTCTGCTAAATGCAGATGGTGGACAGGCACCAAACCACAAAAGGGGCCTTTTTCAGCCTCACCAGTAGCGTTAAAATGCCTCTAAATGCCAAAGATGTTCCACTTATAACACAGATATCCAAGCTTGCTGCTGTGGATTTATCTTAAAACCTCCTATTAATACACCTTCAGTCTTGAAGACCCCGGAGTGTGTCAGATATTTGTCAAGGCTCTTCAGAAGAGCTTTGTGTAGGTTTACACTGCCATCACAGACACCTTGTATCTATACTGTATTAGAAGCACAACATCGTATCAGCAGCACACATGAGCAATGCATTAAACTCAAGACCCAAAGCATTCGGTCTGCTTCCAGTTAAGCCAATCAGTTATAGGTAATTAACCCAGTTTTTTAAACAACCATTGGACCATGCTATACTGGTCTAACTTTGGACTGGGACTTTTTTTTTGTACTTATCTCTGGTCTAATTTGCTACACGTAGAAAAAAGTGAGAGGTTCAACAATCATCTACATAATTTACAATCTGACAGAACACGGTCCCTGTCCCCAATCGCAAATGTCTTATCAGTGATATGTTCCCTCCAGATATGAGGCGTGGTTACGTATCCCAGCCATGCTCTCAGAAAAACCAGCCCTTCTCTGTCGACACCCATTTTTTTCACAGGTCTTTCTGGGAGGTAACCGTGTCCGTGTTTAAGTTTTGTCCCTCTTTGTGTGTGCAAGATGACAATGACAATTGAGAAGTTGAACGAAGAATTTCATCAGTGGCGACTGCTTCCGCGATAGAGCTGACCAGTCAGACAGAAGCTACGCTTCATAAATAGCCCAGACACTTCCCTTGCTGGTGGCTACGTGAAACTCAGCTGCGGGGCAAGGCCAGGGAATAGTATCTGAAAGTGTATGAACACCGCCAAAACGCAGAGGCCTCACAATGCAAGAAATCCCCTTCAATGTAATCAATTTTAATAAATTTTAAATACAATCATAATTATCATATGGCCTGGACACTTAGTATAACTTATATGGAGGTGAAAATCGGATACAATAATGAGTCAATTTCAAATAATCACAAGCCACCAATTCAGGGTGAGTCAGGTCTGGAATCACCCAAATACTGAACATCTTTTGAAATATTAAACATGCTAGACAGGTCACATGACCGCCTTTCCATTTGTAATTATTTAGTTGATTTCAAGGTGGCTGTTTGTGAGATGTAACAGAAGGTGTTCACACAAACCTCACAGATATAACCACACAGAGGTGGAAAGTTCAGGTCCAGAAAGTACAAATCCAGAACAAGGTTTTCCTTCAACCAACCAGTTAAGTATAATGTCACTATGACTCTTTATACTCAATCGGTTTGTCGAAATAAAACCTTGGTCTGGATTTTTAATTTCTGAACCTGACCTTTCCACCTCTGCAACCATAGGTGCAATTCAAAATGGATATTAGCTACATTTATCCAACATTAGGCAAACTAAAAATACCTTTTCAGACATTTGAGTCAGTCAGTCTGTCTCTCTGTCTCTCTGTCAGAACAGCCAAAAACTCCCATTTGGTAAAACACAGCAAATAAAATGTTCAGGCTAACTTGATGGTGGTACGCTTGACAAAACGCTGCACATAAGTGCAGAACAATACACTGGCTTACATTTACATATATTTGTTTAGCAGATTGTTTGCTGGGTCAAAGAAGGTCATACATCACAAGCAAGGAGCCAGTTTAACTACTTCTAAATACTTTGCAAATACACTCAAAGGAGTATTGTTTCATATCAATTAGTAACACCATTTAGAACTTAACAATCACAATCAAACTAAAACTGCATTAACCCATACGCTGATTAACCCATATGCGCTCAGGGCTCGATATGAACTGCAGTCATCCACAATCAGGCAGTCATGAATGGCTGGTGAGACTGCGACTATGCATAGCAAGGCCGGCTGGCGGGGGTCGGGCCCTGCAACTGGGGAACCCAGAGCCATTTGGCGTCAGCAGCTCCGCTGATTCAGTTCCCTATGCCTCTGTCATACAGACACTTCCCTATTTTCACAGTTGCAACAATGATGCTTCTTTTTTTAAATAAAGCCGGAATCTAATTTTAAGTCAGGCTGTGTCAGTGCAAAGCCAAGCAGAAGAATTACTGCAGAACACGCCGTGCGAAGCCTGGAGATCAATCATTACGGATATCTGCTGGCTGCATTATATTATTCTACAAACTTTTATTTATAGCAAATACCAATCAAAATACATTTTGGCAAGTCCATTTATACTCTACTAAATTAAGACTTTTTAATCTCTTACCCACAGTTACAAGAAATAGTTTTAATCACTTTTCATTCCAGTTTGAACATAAGTTGTGTCTTTGGACGAAATCTATTCAAGATGGCTGCTGTACTACCAAGTCGCAGCAGGGTACAGAACGACAGCTTGGAGCACCTGGGCAGGGGAAGCTAAAACTGCAGCGCACGGGTCTTAACCCCAGGTCCTTGAAGGCTGCAGCGTTTGCAGGTTCTGCGATTCTCCTATCAAAGTTTAGTCAGCGACGCTGTTTGCTCAGTCAAGCGTTTGAACTGCTCAGGTAGAAAAGGAAAAGACGCGGATCTGAAAAGACGGACTGAGGATCTGTTCTACATGACACAGAGCAAAGTGTCTATTGACTACAGGAGTCCATGGTGCTGTTAAGGGAAAGGGTAAACATGTCACATACTTAATGCAAACATAAAATAAACCCATCACAAAGTCAACATCTGAGCAGTTCTTCTTTAAGGGTTGGTCGTGTTTCAGCCAAAAAGGCAAGGTCTTATGGTATCTTGCCCCACCCCGCCACATTCCACACTGCTTGCAAGGGACTGTCAGGTACCCTGTGCACAGTGATTCATCTCACCCCATGTTTAAGGACTAATACAACAGATACCATTAATACAACTAAGGCAATGAGTGAGAACCCCAGGAAAATAAACTATTAATTTATGTCACCCCTCAAAACAAGCAAGGTTCTGGAAACCAAACATATTAACATTCCACAGAAGGCGTACAATCACGGTGGGGGGGGGGGGTGACGATCACACAGCAGTAAAAAGTCATTCAGTCACATTATAGGATTTCCAGCTATAGGGCTTTCAACCTTATTTAATATTGTTTTAAGATCACAGACCTATTAAATTAAAAACAAAACCTGTTACAAAAAAAGGAATTTCCCCAGTAAGTTTTTATAAATTTCCAAATAAATTTTCAGGTGAAAGTCCCACCCAGTACTTGTAATGTGTCCACAACAGTCTTTTTTCTTCACAAGAAGGCATTTATGTACTAGTAACTCACAAAACCCTGTCATTATTTCTACATTTCCAGAATGAATTTAAAAGCACGACACTGACATGCAGCACCAGGCCTTGCCTGTTCTAGCAGGTCTCCAGTCTGCACCCACTAGTGTGAAAGAAGTGGATCCTTTCAATGGCCAGAAAACCCTGCTGTGACACCCTGGGCTCAGTGGGGGTGTCTCTGTGGTCACCCTATAGCCAAGTCTGCCAATTCCGGGACTTGACAGACCGCTGGACTTCTGGGGGTGTGGTCATAGACAGGGACGCTGCTGGGCTTACATCATCCCCATAGCGCACAGGTGCCCCAATGTTTTAAATGTAAATTTTACGTAATTTCAAGTATTTTACGTAAAATCGGGCAGCATTACATACATACAACAGTTGACGTCTTGGCTATTTTAAAATATTTCATGATTACTGTACGTCTTTCTTTTCGGCGCCTTAATTTTGGACTTCTACCTTATAATTTCATACATAAAACGCTATGAATTCCACTGACAACCCTTTCGAAAATCACAAAACACTGAATAGAGCTGATTTGAGTTACTAATGGCGCGTAAAAGTGACCAGGGGGTAAATGGGGAAGTCCAGTATAACGTCGAGTCGAAAACAGAAAGCAAGAAACCCGATTCCTACCACGAGTCTTTCGTAAGAAAATGTCAATTTTTACAGTAGCGCATTAACAAAGGGTCCACCTTTAATAGATCGCCAGCGACATATTATGCGCTGATATGAGGGAATGTAAGCAGAATACATACATGCGCTTACATGTCAGGCACCATTGAGCACATTCACCTCCTTAACTCATTTCCTTGCAATGCTGTAACACTACTCCAGGAGTTACACTTACACTCGAAATGATTATACTACGATCGTAATAAAGCTTCTATGATAACCATGAATGGAGAAAATAAAGAATTAATATTCTGTCTTTGACACAACTAAAATCCACAGCAGCGTGTGTAATAATGAGCGCTGACAGCCATATATGAATTGCGATTATGTGTCGTTATTTTGACACGGAGTAACACGGGGATTTGCGTGCATGATGCAGGTCCGGGATCGTGCCTTTCTCTTTTAAAAACTCACCTGCTTGTGTGGTGTCCGTAAGGTCGTATCTCATGCGGGGGTACTCTCTGAGCTTCCTGCCGCTGAGGTTCAAAGCGCCCGAGCACACGGCATCTTCCAGGGTGCGATCCAGGCTCCTGGCGCTGTGGCCATGCTGCTGCTGCTGCTGATGTGGGAGTACGCCGGGGTTCCATTGAGGTCCGCTGCAGTACAGATGGGCATGCAAGGCCGACGCCGCTTCTCCGCCTCCCTGACTCGCCGCCATTTTCATGTGTGAAATTATTCTGAAAATAATAACAGTGACCCTCCCTCCTGCCCTCCCCCCGCCCATGCGCATGGTCGGGAAAACGTGGTGTTCGGAAGGGCGGTGGAAAGCGGCTGTTCTGCTCTTGAGACAGGTACCGCTCAAGTAATTAAAATCCAAAACTGTTTCATGTTTTCAGTGCATTTTATTCATTGCCTTTATTCAATTCGATCAGTGTGGATACTGTAATGCAAAGGTGAGGTTTATGAGGATATGTATGCATCTGTTCTATTTGTCATATTAATACATGTTACAAATAAACAAAAACACATCACATACATATCCGCCTTTGTATTTTTTCTTGTATTGTATATTTCAGTGTTAAATAAAAGAGCGTTGGTAACTACAGAACGAGGCCTCCCCAGCTTAGATTTTTCCCAATAAAACAAAAACGTCAAAAATCATAGCTCTTTCTTAAGGAACTCGTGTTGCAGATTTATGTAAGAACGAAACTTTGTTGCATAAAACCGAGCGGTCTTCCATATTTAAATTCTTCTAAGGTGAAATAATGATTTTGGGAGTCTGTCATATAAGCTCGTAGAATCCATAATGCTAGGCATCTATTTTAAAAAGTCTAAAAAGGTTAAAGCAAATAATTAACTATATTTAATTATTTAAATACATATACAAATACAACTTATGTTCAAATAAGTTGAAAATTGACTTTACAAATTTAAGTAGTGGAATATGCTAGTCATGGGTACAACCTAGACCCTGTTAAGGACCCTTGTTGAGGCCATATTTGATTAGATTTTTCTATTGAAGAAAATAATGTGATTTTATTACTGTGATTTTATCTGACCAGTGGGCGACAGACAGGTGTTGGCATATTAATGTAAGTGGGCAGTGTGTGACTCGGCAGGCCAAACCTCTGTGCCTGTGATCGGCAAGTCGGCCGAATAGTCAGATATCAGTGAGCCCCTGAACAGGCCGTTAACCCCCAGCTACCGGGGACCCTGCATGCTGGGACTGACCCTGTGCTGTAACCACCAAGCTTGCTCCCACATGTATATTGTCTGTGCATCTCGTTGAGAGCAAGATGGGGTCGCCGAAAATACGTTTTCCCCACAGGAATTAATAAGGCTTCATTATTTGGTTCCATAAATCCCGTGACTCTGAACTGTCTTTGTATTTGTAAAAAGGCGACACCTAGTGACCAAGTTGTGTCGAATCTTGAATAAGAAATACAAAGCTCTAGACCGCTGAGAGGGCGGGGCCGTCTCTCAGGTTCAGCGATAAACTTGACGAGGCGTCATTACTGTCGAAGCATAAGAGAATTTCAGATAATTAAACGTCACGTCTCAAGAAATCCTCGTGAAGCGTTAATGCGGTAGGCGTTGCTGTGCGCTGTAATTTGGACCTGGGAATCGCAAGTCGATTTCCAAGACAATAGCTCCAGGTGTCCAATATGGCGCTTGCCTAAAACCAGCTGTAGCACCAGAATAGGGTTTTTAAGAAATTAGACAAGACAAAATAAAAATGTCAAAGAAAGCTAAGGCTGGAAAACTCGGTACATACGTTAACATGAAATAAAGAACAGAAATTAGACGTTGTCACTCCATTAAGTTTAAGTACAATAACTGTCTGGGAATAAAAAGTAAAGCTCATAGCCATACATCTTCGGTTTACAATATCGCCTCCACCGTTATCTCTCTGCCCTGTTTCCGTGGTCCATTGCGGGAATCGAAGCAGTTCTGTTTGATAATTGGCTGAGAAGATACGTACACATCATTACCCTTTGCTCAATAGAAACATTATGGGTCCCATGTTAATATATATGGAACTGTCTCCAACTCGTGTTTTCATTGGTCTGCGTTTTCAGCAGGTGTAAATAACGCATACCAATGCGACTTAGTAACGTTCGTAAAGCCTGCTCACGGTTGGTTGACATACACTGTAACTAATTTTCTCCTGGATATGTAACCAATAAACATACTGTACGAAACTCCATTATTAATCGTTTACTTTACAGGCAGGACTTGTGCATTGTTTTGTAGAACTTTAACCCAGGTCCGCCTAAGTATTACAGGGAGCAAGTGCGTGTAAATGTAAGAGTGTATTAGGGTTACTGTATCGCAAGAATGTAATAAAGTATGTAAAATATAGAAAAACAATGCTGCTGCAGAATACGCGTGAGGAATATACGAATACGATGCCGATTTTCGTCAAGAAGACCACTAAGGAAATTATTTCAATATTGAAGTAATAAAAGATGCAATAAACATCGGGCTGCGACTTAATGTTATGCTGCATTTTTAAGTCAATTAAATCATGTGCGTACCTTAAAATGAATAGTAAGAAAAGAGAGTGTCAAAACAGATGAAGCCATTTGACAGCAGAGCTCTGTGATGACGTCAGTGGCGCCTCAGACCAATCAGAAGAGGACTTTCATGCGGTTCGTCTTCTCCTCGTTTGGCACTGGCCCGCTTCTCATACATCCAGCAAATTCAACATGGCGGAGCAATAACAAACGGTTGTGCGTAATTTCAGCTCTGGGTAACACTTCTGTACGTCGTATTCTCTGTATTTTGCTACTCTATGCAGAGCGTGATATGTTGCCTGCCCGCTGAAGCAATTCGTGTCTCGGATGACGGGCATCTCCGGCGTTTATTTTGCACGACGGTGCAGAAGAGCCGTACCAGCTAGCTGCGCTGCCCCTGTAGCTTTCTGTTTAGCCTGTTAGCCTCTGTGAAATCTGGCCACGAAAAGATGGGTTTCGCGTTACCATGCCGCGGTGTAAATGTGCGCTATTGTGGCAGGCGGGCTTGAGCACTCACAGTTTCGGTCATGCCCTCGGAATTAGTTAGCATAGCGGGCTAAGCTAACATGTCTGGTGATGGGTTTGCTTTCGTTGGCAGAAAATACCATTAGCAGGCGTGCTAGTAACACTGACTTACGTGTGGGGTTTTCTGCCCCCCCCCCCCTTTTTTTTGCAAGTTTGCCTCTGTGATTGAGCTGCTTGAGGCTTTTCTGATTTTTAACTTATCCCTTTCGAGGTTTTCTTTAAATGTCTGTGTTTTTACGATATACACCTCCTGAGCGCTACAGGTGTTTATGTGTAACACCGATGCCGGGCACCGAGACCATCAGGCCCGCTCGACACTCGGAAACTGTTGCTGTATTAGTTACAGTTGTTTTATTCTACTAAAATGACTTAAAGGCTGCTTTTTGACCCTTGCAGTGAGAAGCATGTGTCCTAACTGTATATTTACTTAATGTGTTAAGCAGATGCAGTCGAACGCACGGAAAACAAAATATGTGAATGGCTAAAAGACTTTTAAAAGTTCTCTGCACTCAGCAGATAAATGCATAATGCGTTTTCAGTGCAAAAAAAATGTTTTTGCTGCTACAGTGGGAATATGGCTGACAAAAAAGGGAAACACGTAATCGCTAAGAGGACCCTGACCAAGAAAGAACAAGAGGAATTGAAGAAAAAGGTGATAACTCTCAATTCAGTTAGAATTTAGGTTAAAAAATATAAATGGAAGTAGTAGCAAACTAATTGTTCTTCTATACTTTCTTTTTACAAGTCCGCTAGCTTCAACTGCCTAATTTGTCATCAGATCTGAGTTTTCAGATTGACCATTGCTTACCATCTTGTTATAGTTTTAGGTGGTCATAGTGGGATTTTTATCTATGATTTAATTTATTTTCCATTTCTTCTATTTCATAAGTATTTTGCTGGGTAGGTCTTGGTGGTATTGTTCATGAAATGCTCGTGTTTACATTATAATAGACGGACATGGCTAACAAACTTATGCGATGCTGTTAGAGGCAGCGGTGCGAATGACGCACTTTCCTCTTTACAACAGGAAGAAGAGAAGGCGGCTGAAGTGTTTGAGGAGTTTTTGGCATCTTTCGACAGCAATGAGAGAAGCGGGGTGAAGACGTTTGTGCGCGGGGGGGTCGTCAATGCCACTAAAGGTACGCCGATCCCGTGGAACTGCATCGGGCCACCGCCAAAAGTGGCCTTTTGAGCAGTGAGAATTCATTAAAATGTATCTGTCGTCTCCAAATAGAGGAGGAAGCTGCGGAGGTGAAGAAGAGCAAACTTTACCGACCGACCACTAAATTTGCACCGCTGCCTCAGAATGTCTTATCGTCTCAGCCGCCCGAAAAGAAGCCAGTAGGTGTCATTGCTGGGGTCTCTCCTCCGACAGCAGCCCCACCGCCTTGCACGGCGAGGCCTCGCTCACCCCTGCCTGTGTTCTGTTGCTCTCAGCTCGTGAAGAAGAAGACCGAGGAGAAGAAGAAGAGCAACCTTGAGCTCTTCAAAGAGGAGCTAAAGCAGTATGTCACTTCGCGGCTGGGGAGCTGTGATCCGTGAGCGAGTGTGCCCTGGCCGTCAGGGGTAATTTGAATTTTTTTCCGTCGATGTTTGATTTTTAGAATTCAAGAAGAACGCGAGGAAAGGTACAAGAGGAAGAAGAATGACCCCGGAGGCTTTTCCGACCTGGACTTGCCACAGTCTCGACGGTCACGTAAGGCTGAGACTTCCGTCTGCAGCTGTTCGTGAAGGACTGTTGTAGTTTGCTGGAAAACAGTACTAATATTGCAGAGAATATTGTTCATCTTTGTCTCCTTCCCTCAGTGTTTGATGATGATCCTGGAATGCCTAATACCACCAATCTCTATATTGGATGCATTAATCCTAAGGTATGTGAGAATGTGGTTCTGTTTTTAGTTTAAATGGTGCAGAACAGAAACCGACGACGTGACGATAAGTTTCTGCATTTAATGTGCATTTTAGTTTTAGTTTCATTCCAGAATAAGACCTTGGGGTGATGCATTTCAGATGAACGAGGAAATGCTCTGTAAAGAGTTTGGCAAGTTTGGCCCGTTGGCAAGCGTGAAGATCATGTGGCCGCGCACCGATGACGAGCGCACAAGGGTCACCAACCGCGGCTTCGTGGCCTTCATGACGCGCAAAGACGCCGAGCGGGCGCTGGCGGCACTAGACGGTAAGAGGTGCCCACGCACCCATGCTGGTCAAATTATGTTGATTATTAGTTGGCCTTGTCTGTCTGTCTTTTATAATCTGTCACAGAAAATTTACTTCACAAATTAAATTAATCTTCTAATTCCAGTCAGCTTTATGGCGTCTGGGGTGCTGGGCCCGATCCCAGGCACCATTGTGCAGTGTTTGTTCAAACTGGTCACTGTAAACACCCAGATGGTCCATGTTTTTGCTCCAGGGATGGAACAAAAATGTGGACCTTCTGGAGGTCCTAGAGAAATGCTACCATATTGCACTAGACGGGAATAAACCCTCGATGGAATGACCAACAGCATTCATTGGTGCATCGATTGGTATAGTAGCAGGCTTGGGTTGGATTATCTTGTGCCGTCAACCATATACTGGTTTGGCCATCTTACAGATGTAAGATCACTGTAATGCTTCCTATTGGTTTAAACAAATCCATGATTCCTGGCGTTACAGGAATCTCACACGCCCTGTCAGTCAGGATGAAAATCCGTACAGTGCACAAAATTCTTTTTCCATTGTTATTGTTTAGAATCTCAGTCTATCTGTATTTTATGTTCTAGTTTGTTTTGCATGGACACTTAACCTGTGTTGTTAAAATACTCTGCTCTTTGACGGGAGCACACACACATATTGTGTGGAAGGTTTGTGTTTTTTTGAATGTCGCATGACTTCACCAATCGGGGCATTCTCAACTCCTGCTTCTGCAATTAATGTAGAAGGGGGAAAATATAGGCATTTTCAGTATAAAGCAACAGGAATTTACATAAAATCTAACGCTTTGTATAATCTCAGAATAAGAATAAGGGTCATGTTTAGGGCGGAGCATGCAAAAACTCATATTTTCAGCAAAGGAGTGGATTTTGTGAGCTATGGAGTTATGGGTGTGGATCTCTTCCTCTCAAATGATTTGATGCACATTGGATGCGATTTAGATCAATTTAAGATGTACTGCAGTGTCCTACTTTTGAATTAACATCAAAACGTTTTTTTTATTTATCAAAACAAGCCTACTGTATCTAGTTTGCTCTGTGAAAACCATCCAAGATGAGCTAATGGTAGATGGTCGTAAGATGACTTGAATGGGATTTAGCCAGAATATAATTTATTCATCTGAAAAATGTCAAGCAGCATGATTTGGTGGAAACTGGGCTTTTTTGAGGGTGCCGCAGGGTTGTCTCTGGTTTTAATCTGGATTGATGTGGTGCAACTGTTTCTAGACAGTTGTATAGGAAAAATTAATTAGAAGTCTTTTGCACTGTCAATTTTTTTTAAACTCTATTAATTTTCATATTTTTGTTGGAATGGAGCCTTTCTTTGCTGTGCTGTGATGAGTGAGACGGCTTCTGCTGCCCGTCATCCACTCATGAACATCTATGAAATTCCTGCCTTTTGTTTTTCTTCGCTCGTGGCAGGTAAAGTGGTCATGGGCTTCGAAATGAAGCTAGGCTGGGGGAAAGCTGTCCGCATCCCTCCCCAGCCGCTGTACACCCCCATAAGTGTACTGAAACGATCCACGCCCCCGCCCCCTTCTGGCCTGCCTTTCAACGCTCAGCCTCGGGAGCGATTCCGCAACGATTTCACCAAGCCCTTAAACATGTCCAAGGATGAGTTCGACAAGGTAAAGTTCATGAGGGAAGGTGGCTGATTGGTTGTTTTTTTCCAGTTTTTTTTCCATTTAAGATTTATAACAGGCTTGTGGAGATAATAGTGAGAGCATCACTGCAGTGTGTGAGTGCAGACTGGCAGTTTTTTATTATGGTAGCTGATTTTAGTGACAATTTGTAACTGTCTCAGTGGGCGGGAGGGATTCCTAGTTATGATTTTTGCAATTATCTTCTGAAGCATCATGTTTAGTGAATATGTATCATTGACATTTATTACATTTCTTGTGCAATTGTGATAAATTGCCATGATGTGTTTTATATATATCCTGCAGTTTCGTCTGTAAATACTCACTTTTTTTATATCTTCACTATTTGATTTGACTTCACGTACAGACTCTGTCCGAAGCCGTAGTCAAAGTGGTTATCCCAACAGAAAGGTACACTCTCTATCCATTCTTACTACTACTGCTACTACGACTGACCAGCCATTGTCACAACACAGAGCTTTAGAGGGCAGAGGTCTGAGAGTCTGTTCTTTGTGCGTGAGGCAGAAAGTGCCCCAGTCCTACGAGCAAAGCCAGCTCACGGCTGTCTCTTGGTGAGGTGTCTAGTGCTCCAGGATCTCGACGCTAAAGTCACTTCTCTCCTGCTGTTCCACTCCGGATTTACCGACAGGATGTCAGTGTTTTTAAAAGTGTTAGCTAGGAGCAGACACCTCCTTGCTCAGAGAATTGGGGACTTTTGTGACTGAGGACAGCTAGGGTATGGTTTTTTTCTTCTCCTGAGGGAAGTCCTTGGCTTCAGTGGAGTTAAGATAGTTACTTGTAGCTTCTTTCTGCCATGAGTCCCGCTGGCAAAATTTTGTTTAATCATGACACACTTTTTTTTTTTTTCCCTCCAAGACCTTGTAGCGGGTCAGTCTGTAGTGATACTTTTCAATGCCTTGATCGTAAAATTTATTTTTGGTTTAAAGACAGTGGCAGTAAATATTTTAGAGTAGAACCTGGATTGGCCATGTGGCCCCTGAGACAGCAGCGTAGTCGGCAGAGAGGACCTCATGGAGTCAGGTTAGATGAAAGCCTGTAGTAGCTAATAGTAGTAAGCAATGCTATCCCTAGAGAAGTTGGTCTACTTCGTATAAGGAGCATTTCCTGGGGGGATAAGGATGCATGTTACCCAGACGCGGACGAGTAAAAACACTGCATGACCTCCCGCCGTTCTTGATCTCCGCTGGAAGCCAAAGGACAGAATCGCCTACTTCCCAGTCCAGAGCAGGGCAGAGCCTTGGCTCCTTCCCATGTGTGTCCACTACATTGTAGGTGTAAACGAAAAGAGGGAGAGTAGAGGCAGTGTGAGGGAAGAGCATTGTGCAAGGCCGTTGGACGTGCTGCCGTGAGGGCTTTAACCCGTTTCTTGTCTCTCTCTCTCTGTAGAAACCTTTTAGGGCTAATCCACAGAATGATAGAGTTTGTGGTGCGTGAGGGGCCCATGTTTGAAGCCATTATCATGAGTAACGAGAAGAACAACCCTGACTTCAGGTAAGAAGTGTTAATAAAGCTTATGTGCAGGAGCGTGACGGTCAGAATGGGGAGCTTAGCTGGCCGGTGAGCTCGTCCCAGTGGCAAACTGGCTCTTACAGACAGTCACAGTTCAAGTCGGAGCTGCTGCTCTCTGTCAGTATTTTGCCAGTGTCCTTCAACTGGAGGTCGTTGGCAGAGGAACAATTAAGTTTAGTTCCACTACAGTGGGGTCTAATCAGCCAGGGGTATTTTGGTTCTCTCTTCTGAGTCTCTACTGATGCTCATGCTTGTCTGTGGTTCCAGGTTTCTGTTTGACAACAAGAGCCAAGCACATGTGTACTACAGATGGAAACTATTCTCTATCCTGCAGGTAGGAAAATATGGATTATTTTTGTTCATTTCCCAATATACTAGCACTGTATCGTCAGTGCAGATTTGCTGGAAATGTCCATTCTAAAATGCTGTCCAAAGCGTTTGCCTTGTTAATGAGTGACATTGGTATTGGACTGATTGAGTGTGAATGTATAGATGTGGCGTGACGCCGAGAGTACGGTCATTGTGAGCCTGACAGCGGTGATGGTAGCTTTGGGCTGACGCGTGTCCCCGTACCATGTCAATGCCGCCCAGGGCGAGTCCCCCAACGAATGGCGCACCTCCGACTTCCGCATGTTCCGCGGAGGGTCCCTGTGGCGGCCGCCGGCGCTGAACCCCTACCTGCATGGGAGCGAGGACGGCAATGAGGAGGAGGAGGAGGAAGAGGAGTTGAAGAAAGGGCAGCTGAAGGCAGAGTGAGTGAGAGCTGGATGCTACCTACTGGGTGGTGTCCCTGTGTGTTACCCTACAAGAACAGTGACATATGGGGGGGGGGCAAAATAAGACTCTTAACAAATCAAAGATCAAGGTCAGTATTCATTTGAATATATGCAAATACCTGTGATTCCCCCCCCCCCAAAACAAACGGGGGGGAAAAAAGCTACTACTTTTCAGTATTTCAAGAGCCTGTAGAACGTCACATTTTTACAGAGCCCCTAAGAGGTCAGGGTGGGTAAATATTTTTTGAAATAGTCGCGTGTTCCCTCGCATAACTTTGCATTACTTATAATGACTGTACTGTGTCCGTTACATTGTCCCCCATAGTTTAATGCTTAAAGCACACTTTACAGGACAGGTCTGCATTGTTTATATTTATCCTTGCCATCATGTTGCAGTAAATAGCAAATGGGCACGTACAGTGAGGTCGCAAAGGTGTTGCCAGGGAAAGTAGAGCTATTTCAAAATATATTTTCGTACCCTGACCATTTAGGGGCTCAGTAGACAGCAAACAACAAAATTACAGCAAACACTGTAATGTACTTCTAGGCTACAGTGATGCTTTAGAGTTTGAATGGGTTAACTATAGTGCGAATATGGATTTTTCACATGATGTTCAAACGAATATTCGAATATGGGTCAGAACGTGACAGCCCTACTAACAATATAGTAATCTTAGGGAGCTGACAAGGAGTATGATGACTGTTTGCCGTGAGAGTGGCTTCAGTCTTCATTGGAATGCTGTCACATACCTCCTGAGCTGTGGGTAGTGGGGCATCGGACCATTGATCTACTTTACACCATCTGTGACCCAAAAAAGCTTAAGTGTTTTGATCTGGTGTTTGGGGGGGGCATCAGTACCAGTCAAAGTCCCTGTGGACTCCTAGGCATGCCGCTGCCCCCCTCCCCCATAACTGACGCAAGGAACAGGTGGACGCTCTTAGCCAGAGTGACACTGGCTTGCTAGATCAGCACCCCAGATTGCGCCTTAGGTGGGAACCTATTTTGGCTGATGGGGCAACCGGCACTGGAGGTCATTCACCCCATCCTATGAGATGGCTTGATGTTCCTTGGCCTTTAAGGCCATGCAGAACAATCATTGAAAATAATAACTCTGGATAGATGGATAGATAGATAGATGTGGGTGGATAGATACTTTATGTATCCCACAATGTGAAGCAGGAGACACTGGGTACAACCAAAAACCAGTTAGTTACAGGGCAGAGGTGATTTTCTAATGCCAGAGATGACTGTTGTCTTATCCGACAGTTTCTCATGCATCGTAGGATGACATCAGGTGACCTTCAGAAGGAATGGGAAGCATTAAGTGCAGGTGTGAAGTGCACTGCTAGGACAGTGTGTATCAGGATCCTAGAAGCAGGACTGAGGTCCCATAAAGCAAGGAAGAAGCCCTTCATTAATGAGAAAGAGAGAAGAATCAGACTGCAATTTACAAATATATTATTCTCAGACACCTATAAATTGAGAAATGAGTGAAACTAAAAATTTTGCTGTGGCGAAGAAGACTTTTGTTTGGCTGCTGACAGACAAAATGTCAGGTAGCATTTTCCGGAGCACTACGTTTCAGTGACTGGCGTACTCTTAGGATTGTACAGTGTTCACAGTAAGTCGGGGGATGCTTGCTTAATTCAGTAAAAATATGACTTCATTAGTTTCCAAAAATATAAATCACATTAGAAATTACTGCAAGTTTTGAAGTAAAACATTAATTTCAAGTAGTAGTAAATTGAATCCCAAATTCCTAGATCTAAAAGTTTTCTCTGTTCTGAGTTCAGAGTTCCTTGACAAGCATCACTGGATGCTTTTTAATTAGTAACACCATCGCAATAACATAAAACACCAAACGTTTGTGTTTAATATCCCTTTGGGAGCCAATGACTATAATTGGCATTAATAAAATGGCAAGAACGAATCTGAATGAGTCAGTAAAAAAAACTGACACTTAATAAAAAGAAACTGTCTGTGTGGAAGAAGCTCTGCTTGTCAGACATTATTAGAGAATTAAGCAAGCGTACCAAGACTTTCTGTGAGCGCTGTATGTGGATTGAGGATATGTGATCCCTATATGGGGGAAATGACTCATCAGACCATAATAGTTTTTTTTTTTTTGTCCTGTTGCTTGGGGTCTAAGTTCTGTGCGCATGTTTGCATAAAGCCAGTTTCTCTGTGGCATCCCTGCCCTTAATTCAAGCTTTGTGAAGATCCCAACGTGCAGTTTGTGGGTCATAAATTTACTGATTTATCTCTGGTGTAATTTGAAGGACCTATAGGTGTATAGCAGCTATCCTGTTAAATACTAGTCTACTCCTATCAGAGTGTTGACTAGTGACTGCTGTTTCACTTTGCCGGTGCAATTCCAGTGTCTGCCACAAGCTTTCGTCAATTTTTTAGACTGTTCCTCTTGAAATTTTAAATAATTTAGCTGTTTTGTGATCTGTGCAACTGGGGCACCATTTGGCCTCTCTGAAAATGCTAGTTTGCTTCAATGTTGCTTTGAAAACTGATTCAGACCCATAAGCCCACTACTGATTGGCAGTCAACCCAGTATGACTCACCTTTGTGGCTGTGTTTGTAATCATGACGCAGGTACTTCAAAGTTAGTCTTTTCTCTTGTGTTTCTGTTGTGTGGTCCTACCTCTGCACAGATGGCGATTAGGCAATGAAGTCATGCAGGCCATGTTTGTATATACAGCCTGCACCCAGTTGTTAATTAATACAACCCATTAAGCAAAAGCTGAATTACATGGGTCTCTGCTTTTTATTGAAAACACAAGTGGATTGCAGCATTCAATAAAATTTATTGGTAAATTTTAATAGAAAGCACTTTATATTTAACTCGAATAATGATGTTGCATAATGTGTTCGAATTGACTACAGAATGTAAAATGAGGGTTGTTTTTGTACTTTAAATTAATATAATGCCCCAGCAGGCCCTTTGGCACGGTAGTCATAGTCTATAACTCTGAGATTAAACGCTACAGCCGTTTTGATTTTGCTCTTCGCAGGCATCGAGACAAGCTGGAGAATATCCTACGAGGGCTGACGCCATCCAGAGAGGACATCGGTGACGCTATGGTGTTCTGTTTGGAGAGGGCGGAGGCGGCCGAGGAGGTGGTGGGCTGTGTCGCCGAGTCGCTCTCGCTGCTCCAGACCCCTCTTCAGAAAAAGGTCTTTACTACTACTGTCTGTATACCTAGGGTGGCAAATTCTGGATCTTGCATTTAATGTTTTTTTTAAGCATCTCAGTTACACCTGAAGCACCAAGTAAGGTGACTTGCTGGTCAGATGATCACTTCTTAAATCAAGCAATCAAGCTATCAACCTGCAACACTTGGGTCGAATTTTCCACCCTTTGTTTATTCTGGGTACAAATTATGGTTATTTTATTTATACAATAAATGATTTGTAAACTTTTAGCTTGTGCGAATGTAGAATTTGTATAGGGATTCTTGCTGCTACCCTATAAACGTTTCTCTGTTGTTCTGAGAAAATAAGGCGTGTGAGATATGAAGGTATGACAGGTGCCTCATTTAACTTTGCCCACAAAATCTGCATTATGGGTTGTGTTCCTGTTTTTTTGTTCTTTTTCCAGATTGCACGATTGTATTTGGTGTCTGATATTTTGTACAACTCGTGTGCCAAAGTTGTCAACGCATCCTACTATCGAAAATAGTAAGTGCCATCATCTCTGAAGGTGTTTTTAACGCGGATGGCCCGTGGGAGACGGCTTGCCGTCAAACGTGCGTGTGTGCATTTTCCCCTCATAGCTTCGAAGCGAAACTGCCCCAGATATTCGGAGACATCAGTGAAGCGTATCGCAATGTGCAGGCCAGACTTCAGGCAGAGCAGTTCAAGGTGACCTGCTCTTAAATCAGCGACTGACTCACGCTGTTTTTCAAGCTCCTTCAAGGTGTTATATACTGTTCCTTATGTCTCCTTCCCATCTCTCCTTACCAGCAAAAGGTCATGTCATGTTTCCGGGCATGGGAAGACTGGGCCATTTACCCAGAATCCTACTTGATCCAGCTGCAGAACATTTTCTTGGGCCTGGTGAAGGCAGGGGAAGAGGTGATTGTGAGGTCAGAGGTGAGATTCTCATCGCTGTAGGTAGCTTTGGAAATTACCGGGAACGAAGAAATCTGAATGTCCCTACAAACCATATTCAGTTTAGACAACGATATATAGTTACTGGTTTAGCCCAATATCCTAATCCTTCATTAATCCATCATTTTCTCTCTGTACATTTCATTTAATGTCTAACACACTCATATAAACAGTGCTGCTGGTCACACTACATTGGTACAATAGTATGTAATCGTAACTGTTACTATGGAACACTCTTACCGTACCGAGCAGAGGCCAATTTTATTTTTCAATGAAGTCATTCATCCACAATTGAATAGACCAATCTCTGCTAGGGGCGCGGCTATGGATCATCCACTTAGCCCTGGCTTTGCATGTTGTCATCAGCAACTTTTACAGTCGCCAATGGCTGGGCAGTATATCAATGTTTCATGGTTTATAAATTTTCAAAATGATTAAGGATGATTCAGTGCTGTTTATATCGATATACCTTTTATTGTGTTAGAAAATCTCTTGACCCTGATTTTATGTTCTTCCTGGTTGTAAGCCGTGCGAGAGCTTTGGTTGTGACATTGCACAGATTCCCAGGGATCAAACCGTTCACTAAGTATCTCATGGAGTATCTCATGGAGTACTTCATAAAGGCAAAGAGTAATTGATTCTTGTTTGATTTTAAAACATTGTTGAATAGGAATTTGCAATATTTTCTTGATTTTGTTGAAGGGAGCAGTTTGCATTTACGGTTGTAAAACGCTGCCTTTTTTATAGACCTTCCACAGTTTCTAAAGAGGATGTTTTAAAAAAACCACAAACTGAAAACATCATGGATTTTTTAAATAAATAGTTTATCTATAAACCAGTGCATCATACATATAAACTAAGGCAATTAAGAGCTAAATAAAAGCCTAAATAGTCTTTCGCCTGTTTTCTCTCACATGCAGATAGAATTCTAAACATATGCAGATGATTGCATTTGTCTCAGCAGTAGTATGCTATTTATTTACTCATGTTGGCACAAGGTAGTGATTACTGTGTGCATTTTAATCTGGGCTCATTTCACATTAAAAAAGAAAGTTTATTCATTTATTTTTTTTTAAATGGCCCCCAAATTATTGTACATACCCCCATTTTTAGACAGTGGGGGCTAAAGTTGTCCCTAATATTTTTACATTTTCTACACCGGCTATAGGGATATGTTTTCGATTCTCAAGTTTTTCTTGTGTAACTTTTCACCTGACTACAGCCGCCAGATCCGTAAACAAGAAAAACTCCCATGCTTATTAAATGTATGTATGATCCAGTCCCCAGACCTCGACGGCGCCCCTCTAGAGGATGTGGACGGCGCCCCTCTAGAGGATGTAGATGGTGTTCCCCTGGCCGGTCCACCCTGGGACCCAACCTCCCTAGATGGGGTGCCTGTAGATGACATCGATGGTGTCCCCCTGGGTGACACTATGGATGACATCGATGGAATGCCACGTATGTGACCCCCTATCCCCTCCTGATGTTACCCGATGCCGCACAAAGCTGATTTTGTATTTCTTTTCCTTTATGTTCATCTTGCCAGTTGACTCTCTAATGCGGAGCAGTGTGGTTAGGCGCTTAAGACGTCTTATGGCGCTTTTCCACTGCCAGCATCAGCCGAGCCGTACCCGATCCATACCGCGAACAGACGGTTTTCCATTGTATTATCCGAGCCGTACCCGATCCATACCTGTGCTGACACAGCCCTGCTTAATGACATGACGCAACCGAGCTGGTCCACCATCTGATCAGAATGCAGAGATTCCATGCAGTGATCTATGTCGATGTGCATAGATTATCTGGAGGAAGAACTGTAGATTCTATATATTATTAATTATTAGTTGTCGGACATCGCGTTGTATTAATGCATTCCAAATGACTCAGAACTTGGAAAATTCCAACCCTCCTACTTGAGTACTATAGAACAGCCGAATGGAATGGACAGGTAATGCAGATTTACACAAGCAAATACTAATTCCGCTAGGGTTTGATGCTTGCGTAACACGGCGATTCTCACAGATATGCTAGTGGAAAATAATTTAAAATAATTGCACATGGTAAATCGTCATGTACACCTTGTGAACGGTAAATAAGTGTCTTTTCGGGTGCATGTTGCTGTCGCTCTCCAAACCTGGCAACACCTTTACTGAGCCGACCCTTCTGCAGTGGAAAACCGACATTAACTGGAGCTTCGTTGTAACTAGTCTCTCTGCATGGTACGGCTTGAGCACCAGTTCCTGTGTGCAGGTGGGAAAGCGCCATTACAGCAGCACCCGTGTAAGGGTCCTCCAAAACCTTAGGCTTACAGGACCGTACCTACCCATGGTTATAATATAACCTGACGCCAGTTTACTGTCAATTCTTTCTCTATCTCATCCTAGTGGAGGAGGCTTCTGATAAAGGCAAAAGTGTCCAGCACCCCAGGGTGGCTCTGTCCAAGTGGGAGAGGGTGGATGATGCTGAGGTCCTGCCACAAGGTAGCATGGCCTCCAACTCTGCAAGACACTTTGCTGCTTCTGTGATAAACAGATTTCCTACACTGTTCTGTGTTTCACATATTTCTACTCTATGATGTTAGCAAACACTGAGTCAAAATGGGACTTGCTTGAAGACCAGGACTCAGACAATATGAATGTAAGGTAAGGAATTGAATGAATTTCTTAATGAATTTCTCTCACCACTCTGAATGGATGCATCGCTTTGAAACGCTTTTGGTCGTTCCAGTAGTGCTGACACCAAGGACGTCGACAGGGACTCTACAGATGACAGCAGCGACGAAGACTCCTGCAGCCCCTCGAAGTTTGAAGGTGCCGATTTTAAAAGCTCCGTGACCAACTTCGAATTGTCCGAAAGCAAGAGGACCAAGCTGCGGGAGCTGGAGGTAAGTTCCGTAACTCCAACCCCATAATTGGATGGGCCATTTGTGGCCTCCTAAGCTACTGTCCTTCCATACGGCTGAATGTCATGAATGTCCAGTCTTCTGTCTGGGTCTTCAGGCTTACCAATGGCCCTAAAAGCTTTAACCAGCTGTCTTTTGGTACTTGATTGTAAGCATGGTTATTTTGGAGCACTGTTGTTTTGTTGCAACCATTGTTGCTTTTGATATGTTACAAATTATAAAGCTTGGACTGAGAGGAATGCCACGTGTAATCAGATGCTGGTCCTCAAATGGTAATCTATGTTGCATATGAAGAACTATCCAGTAGACTAATGATATTCAGAATCTAGAATGATCAAACATAATGGCATGTAGAATTGCCTTTAAACCAATCCCAAGGAAGGGCATGAAAACACATCATCCAATGGGGGGGATTTGGAACAGGGGAGCCCATGCTGGCATATTTTTAAACTCCTCCCCCCAATCAGGTGAAGGTAATGAAGTTTCAGGATGAGCTGGAGTCTGGAAAAAGGCCGAAGAAATCAGGAAAGACTGTGCAGCAACAGGTGGAGCACTACAGAAATAAGCTGCTACAGAAGGTGTGTGTGTCTGTGTCTTACCAGTGATCTTATTCCTGTGTTTCCCAACCGGGTCCTTGGGGACACACTGATGGGCCACATTTTTGCTCCCTCCCGAGGAGCAAAAACATGGACTGTCTGCAGGTCCCGGAGGACCGGATTGGGGGAAATCGCTTTATTCTTAACCACGAGTATCTTCGGGTTGACGCCAGGTGCCTCCCTCCCCTCACCAGAATGTGTTTCATTCCTCTTCGTTCACACACAGGAGTTTGAAAAGGACGACCTGGAAAAGAGGGAGAAGTCGGCACAGAAGCTGAAAGACCGAGCCAAGAAGGACGAGAAGCGAGACAAGGCCGATGACCGGAGCAAGAGCAAGGACAAGGACAGGAAGAAAAGCAAGGACCCGAGTCAGGACCGAGATCGGAACAGAGGACGGAGCAAAGGAGAAGAGGAGGAGAAGAACAGGACGGACCGCTACAAGGCAGGGTCCCCCTCAACGTAAGAACCTGCCGTTACCAATTCCGTTACTCGCCTACGAGAACCCATCGCTCAGGCTCTGTGACTTAATGTCAAATTTTCTCTCCCCTTTTATTCCTTCACCTTCGAAAGAACAAAATCAAAGTCTCCGAAGAAGTCCAAGCGCTCGCGATCTCCATCCCCGAGCCGACGGTCATGGAGGTCGAGCTCCAGGTCCCCACACCGTTCTCACAAAAAGGCGAAGAAGAATAAACACTGACCATCCCACCTCATCCCCCTCCCCTCCGTCGGCACACAGCAGCCAGCCAGCCCGCCAGCCAGCACCCACGGACTGCTGCTTCTCCACAGGCCTGTGGCCAGGGTCTCTCGCTTCCATCCCACAATGCCCTTGCAGGGAGACTCCAGACAGCTGTTTCCCTCCCACATCCCTAATGCTACATCAGATTGAGCCAAGGTTTGGTACATTTTTGTTAATGAAGTTTGACATTTTTTGTACAGTTTTTGCTTTTTTTCTCAACTGTTGCAAGAATGTTCCTAAAACTTTACAATAAACAACTTTAGTCCTGATCTCACCTACCTGAATAATACATCTCTTGTATATATGTTATGTGACAACTTATTGTAATATAAAACATTCTATACACAAAATACAGCCAGTTAGACATGCCGGTCTTGCTCTGTCTGCCTGCATTACAAAGTAAGCCAGTAATATGCTTAATTTACTTTTCCAGCAACTGTTGCCGAGTTCTGTTAAGATGGTTCTGTTCTCTAGTGTGCAGATTAGTGTGCTATGAAGAACCACCCAAAAGTCAGTGCTGATGTATTACTGTTAAATTCATGCGTGTATAATGCAGAGATCAGTGGTGCTGGTATGAATGTGTGCACATTTTTACATTATGCCTCAGAACGCAGTTCCTGCAAGTTAGACGCAGGTCACATGTGAAGGTGAGCTGAAATCCTCTGTAGTTTGTCTGAGCTTTAAACGATGTAAATAACTTGCTGATTTGTGCAATGGGGGGTGGGGGAATGGACTTGTTACTCTTTTTAAAGGTTGTTTTAGAACTTTGTGGGGGTTAGGGTTACTCTGTAGTAAATGAATACAGACCCTCTGCTTTTGAGACCTACCATATGAAACTGTTGACACCCTCAGATCACTGGTCTTTTGGTCATTAACTTCACAGAGGTGACTAGCATTGGTAGAAGAGGCAGTAATGCATGTCTTGCGGTCTTTTTAGTCGTCTGTATTTTCAGTTTTTTTGCCCACAACAGCCTTGTACAGACATCAAAACATGTTTACTCATGACTATGAAGGTGGTGAAATTACAGCAACCTCATTATTGAACTGCCATCATTTAGTTTGCCACTACTGGGACTGAGAAGTCCTACCGTGTTTTTGGGTATTTTTAAGCGCTAGTATAATATCTGCCTTGTCACCTGACCAAGCAGCACAGCAAAGAGCATTTTGGGAGGTGTTTTATGTTTTATTGTATTTTTTAAACAATTCCTCTAAAGGAAACAGTAAACCATCAATAACAAATCTTAGGTGCCATTCCCTACGATTGTTACTTCATTGGTTTTTGTATTTTTTTTTTTTTTACTGGAAGGTATTTACATTTCACTTAGTTTTATCAAAGCTCAAAATAAATGACAAAACAATTACTGAATGGTAATACTAAAAACAATTATCCTTTGTAAAAAATAAAAAACCCCCCCCCCCCCCCCCATTCTCAAAAGACCATCTGCAAATGCATATGCAGCACATCTTAGCTGGTACTAGTATGACGTGTGACACAATGGGACAGCAGAAGGCAGACAAGGATGGATACACTAACCCCACACTGCTCAGACGGCACACCTTTAAGGACTAAAACCTTCATCTTTGCACCCCACATCTGTTAGCAGTCATTAAGAGAACTAATATGGCTCGTATGCTTTGTGTTAATTTCCGCCTCCTCCACCCCCAAAATCAGACAATGAAATAGATTAGAAACCTATGTATGATACCACTGACTAGGGAACTATATACTCCCAAAATCCACCACAAGGACTGACCAACTTTTCTTTTTTGGGGGGGCTAAATGTGCTTAATACTTCTTCACATTAGCAAAAACCTTGATGGCACCAGTGAAATCGGCTGAAAGGAGAACTTCACCGTGGTCCGTCTTCAGAGCTCCTGTGGACAGAAGAAGTGCAGCATGTTCAGCTGAATGAGCGATACCATCCAACCGCGTTTCAATGAAATCAAATGCAGACGAGCTGCCTTGCTTAAGTTCACACCAACGGGGCACTTAAGAACAAGTTCTGCTCCTTAGCTGCCATGCTTCATGTGACTATGTGCTACTGCCCCCCCAACTGCACTAATTCTCAGTCCAACCTGAAGGGATGGCTTCTGTGTCCATAGGATCAGCACTCCTGTCCTCAGGGTCTGCCTTATCAGCAGCTCCAGCTTCCGGGGACACGATAAGGCTGGGATTGGGGGCGAAGATGGCCGACGTGACAACGGCATTGTGGGCTGTGGGGGATAAAACAGGGGCCACAGACCTCAGCAGAAGACCAGAAATCTTTGACTGGCCGTCACTCAGGAGACACATTTGTATATTTTTATCAGTGTTAATACAGTCTTCATAACTTTCAGCACAATCGTAGTCCCATAGTGACAGTGAAAGCCTTTAGCAAGATGACACAGTTGGTTTAAATCTGCTACACCTCTCCCCGCTGAATTGTCTGGATAAAAATGTGTGCCAAGAATAAACAAATGAACACGCAAGAGAGTATCTTCCAGCACCACAGCCGACAGCAAAACAAACAAGAAGTGTTCACACTTCATTTATGTCAAGCCAAAGAAGTTCTTTCCTTACCCTTAATCCCTTCCCAGAAGTCATTGCGGTCTCTTCGGACAGAGGTGAATTTACTCAGGTCGTGGTACGTGCTCCAGATGTAGACGTACTTATCCTCTGAACCACTTAT
>JABFEB020000002.1:2132793-2145419 GCA_019775895.2 Stomatorhinus ivindoensis | reverse complement strand
TAGTTAGAAGAAGGAACTTCTCACCCCAACCACACTACCTCAGAAGATAATCTTTAAGGGAGCAGTAGTCTGTCGCTGTACCCTAAAGCACAGTTACTTAACCTAATTACTGTGCTTGGTTAACTGTCCAAGTAACACTGAAAATGCATCACAGCCAGGGAAGGCAGTCACAGTTGTATTATGCATAGAACAACAAATGAAACTGTGCACCGCCAAAGGGCTTCCTGCACAAGCCTCCCCCGTGATCTGTGACACATATCTTATTACAGAGCATTATAAGTACATTTAAAAAGAGCGTTACACTGCTAAGTAACTACAGCTCTTCTGAGCCTTAATGAACAGTCATAACACCTGTATGTATGTTAATGCCAGGGTTACACTGTGATCTCTAGACATGCTGATAATAGGGTTAAAATTCACCGGACGATACTTTCTACTGATGTCGGGCAAAGGCAGCGTCCACAAAGCAGCGCTTCCGTTCTCTGCAGGAACCACGGCTGTCAACATCTCATGCAGTGATTAACAATGTATCATATGGTGTCATATGGTGTCTTTTTTCTGTTTTTAACCAAATAAACTTGTATCCATTTATATACTTTTCAACTACTGGTATTTAGTCAGTCACGGTAATTGTTTATATATTCAGTGACAGTTAATTTCTTATGACATCATATTCATTTTTGATTTGATAGATCATCGGAACACGCCCCATAGTTAGTCCCTCACCTTCCAGTGCTGATGGCCGTAGCGTCTCCTGAGTTTTTTTGCGAGGGGGGGGAGCAGGGCGGGATGGAGGAGGAGGACGTGGAGGGGGGGCCCCGCCAGGCGGGGGGGGTCGTACAGGTGTCGGTCTCTTGGTGCTGGCCACGATGTCCGGCTCCACGATGAACTGCCGGGGGGGCTTGCTGGGGGCGAGGGGGTCCTGGTCAGCCAGCTTGGTGCTGTCAGATACCTGCTGCAGAATGTCCGCTGTGCTGGGAGGGCGGCCCGCGTCTGTGGTCGGATCGAGGTGCGGACGGCGTGGTTCTTCCAGAACCAGGACACTGGTGACATCTGGCGGTGTGGTGGCCCGGGTCGCCTCGACTGACGAGCCAAGCGCATCAAGGGCGCCATCGCTGGGGGTCATCGTCCCAGCATCCTGCTCTCCATCATGGACCTCGACGGGAACCTCTGATAACTCAACCACAACTTGCGGTGCTACGGATGGGGGCCCTGCATCGGTCTCCTGCTGCCCAGAGTCCTCGTCCACGGCCCCGCCTCCTCCTGGCCCCGCCCCTTGAGGCCCGCCCCCTTCACAAGCTTCTCTGTCCGTCAGCAGCGAATCATCTGTGGTGATGCTCTTCTTCTGGCTCTCCTCGATGATGCTATCGATAATCTGGAAGCAGAAGGGAATGAAATACTCTTTGCAGGGCTCCATCAGCAAACAGAGATCCGAAGTCGACTTTCTGAAAAAGGGGAATGGAGGCACTCAAACCCTCAACCGAGAGTTAGAGCACCCTACGTGGACACCATTTTCAGCTCAGTTTAATGAATGCCTGCAACATGATAAATCTGCAAATTTACTTGGGCTGCTACACTGCTGATGACAGGGTGTGTGGACGATATTTACAGAACGGCAGTTTAAAGACATTATCCTTCCGACGGCCGACTGAAACCCCGGCGCGGCTTAATCCTGGGCTGCTCTCCCAACAGGAAGGAACCCAGACACTGATACAGGAGGCCAGCCGACATTTGCGGCAGCGAGACGAAACGGGCGAGCGCCCTCTCACACGCTCCCCACCTACATGCGCGACCGACCGGCCGTCCGACTGGAAGGGGAAGGCCAGAGAAGAGGGCGGGCCCAGACTGACTGATTTACCACCACGACGTGGGGGGGGGGGTCCCTTGTGGCTTTATTTGATTGGATCCCTGCCAGGTTAAATCAACGTCAAAGAACGGGAGATCAGATGACCAGAGAACGAGATTTGAGGGAGCTTGGGGTGGAGGTTGAGAGTAGGGTCGTGGGAAATGGACACACCTGGATGGAGTCCTCAGGCTGGGCTGCATCACGTACTGCGAGGTCACCAGTCTCCTGCAGTGGGACAGGCACAAAAGACAACAGCCTGTCTGTAGTTATTCTCACAGACCGCTAATCACTGCAACTCACCATCACAATGCTGTAATCCCGCTTAGTCTGGCTTTAACGTTCGACCTGATTCAAACAGCATCTCGAATCCCCCATCTGTCTGAAGGTCCAGTGCCATTCAGCAGAAAAGAGATAAACACGCATTTGGATGAAAAGACAAGTACCTCCTATCCTCTGCGCTCCCAGCCATTGTGCTGGTGGACACCAGCGTAAATCGCAAAATCTGATATGACTGATTCTCCGTGTGAGGGGGTGGAGGGCCCTTGTCTGCCATGATGCTGTTCTAATATCATAGAGAGCAGAGCTTATAAATACACTCTGAAGCCAGGCTCTGATGTCACAGCGCGTTTTTTTGTACCAGGAGAGGCATGCAAGGGAACAATGGATGACGGAACTCTGGACAAGAGCCTTGTCTAAAGCTGGAAGCTCCTGAGCATCAGCTTCCAGCCGCTCTCCTCCACAACACCCCCACGATATCACTACACCACTGCAAAATGGCTGCCAGATCAGAGAAATAAAGAAACGGGAACAGTGGCCATCTTCCCGTGTCTTAGAACGGACTTGAATTTCATTTCACTGCGCAGGCCTCCCTCCATCCACAGCCATTAAAGAGTTTTAGGAATCATGCACTGCATTTCCACTCGAGTAAAGTGCATTATCATAACATGCCCGGCGGCACTAAATGCGTTTTTCTTTATTTAAAATAATTCCCATTATGACTTCATTTTACTGGCTAGATACTCACAAAGCAGAACAGATTCCTGGCTATCATGCGTGTTCATGAAGGGGTCTCTGTCCTCACTGAACAAGTAGCTTTTCTCTAGTGCAGCACCCTGAGCATTGACTGCTAGGTAAATATTAACGCCGGCTGCCACACGTCTACTTGATCAGTGAAACTTCTCTCAAGGAGTCACTTCCAAATCCAAATAAGTGGAAAAAATATGGTTTATTTTTCCTTCTGTCGTCTGTTTAAAGAGGGTGCCATTCACCGGCTGCGGATACCCTCACGGACGCACCAGATCTTAATTTACGGAGTACCATGAGAATGGAATCTCAAGACACAATTACAGCCAACTGAAGCAACAGCTGTTACCTTCACATTTTCTCTGGAATCCCATTAAACGAAACACAAAAAAAGAAAAAAAAACAGCTGCTCATTCCCGCTTCTGGTGATCTACCATCCGGCTGAGTTTAGGTGCAGCCCTAATTTAACACGCCTGACTGAGATGATCATCTATGTTTGCATAGGTGGATCCAGTATTAAGATGCTACTGAAAGACTGAATTATCTGTATTGGGTGTATAAAAAAATTGGGGGCTCCTAAGATCTGCAGAGTGGTAGCTCTCCAGGAGCAGGAATGAGCAGCCCAGGTCATGAGGAACAGCATCAGATCTGGCCAGTAGAATAACTTGGAGAAGCAACAAGCTGCTACGATTCGCCAGCAGCCGCACTAGTTTACCTCAGTAATAAGGCTGACATTAATTACGTTCAGAGAGGCAATTTTACAGGGCATGCATACCCCAGCTGCATAATAATACCTGAAAAAAAATAAAGATCTCTCTCACGGAGATGGAAACCCTGACCAGTCCCAAAATGTTCCGAAGGACTTTGAGTGAGTTTCAGTCCACTCTGGGGGGAACCTGTATTAAGTAGGAAGGGCCCTGAGATGAGACCGTCAAGAGAGACACCCCCTTGAATCAAGGTCAAACTATGGGTGAGTTACAAAGGCCCCGGTGAGTCAGCATCTCAAGTCAACATGATCAGCTACAGCGTCTGCCAAAACAATGACTACCTTATGGAAATATTAGTAAACTTAGCAAACTAACAGTAAATAGGCCTTCAAATAGGCATCGAAAGCCACTTTTGAACATAGAGGAAGTTGAACTGGACTTGAAAAGGAACAGTTCCTGTAGAGGGAAAACGCGACATCTTGGCTTTGTGTGAAGCCCAGCTAAAAAGAAACATTCCGGTCTCACATCTCTTGGTGCAGTCCCTTAGCGGTTACCAAAGTAATTATCTGGGTATTGAATCACCCTGCATAGTGTTTGATACAAAACCTTTGAAATGTGATCTAAAATCTGCAGGATTTCAATCTGAGGGTTTTGTAGGAGGGAAATCTACCTTGACAATGCTATTAGAGTTCATGGTGTGTAAATGTCAAGGTCAAGACTATGATCAGGAAATAGAGTCATGACCTTCTGAAAACGCTGCAGACAAATTTTAACAGGTTTGCTAAGGATGATCTACCCCCTGCATGTGTGAAATGTCACTGTGTGCCGTGTTTTCTACTTGAACACCGATGCTATTCTGTTCATGGTATGAATGTAGATTTTGCCCTTGAATTACTTTCATACACACCAAGAACTTGTGAGCTGGTTTAAAATAAAATAAATAAATGTAAAAATGTTCAAAGAACTTTTGTGTTTGTGTCTGCTAAAAAGCATAACATACTTCCAGCACATACCTTTTTTTCAAGTAAGGCAAATTTTTCAGGTGACCTGAGAAAGAAAAAAAACTGGAAATTACTTAACATGTCTACACAAGGAACATATGAGATGTGACAGTAACAGTCTCAAGGGGAACTGAATCAAAAAAGGGTGAACGTGTGATGATCCGACTCAAAGATGATTTGGGATTCTCCCAAAAGAAGTTGACTTAATGAAGCAGGCAACACAAATTCACGTTTGAAACGAATCAGGCAAACTGAAACTATGCATCTGCTTATGTATGTGGCATCCAGATTTTCAGATCAAGGTCTGTCCCAAGAAACACCTTACTCAAATGATGAAGAAGGAACTGAGGCTGAGACTTGGTATTTACCGAAGTACGCAAATGCCCTCAATCTGAGTCAGTTGTATGTACAACCGTAACAGTCACTGGCCATCTATCACAATCAGGACAGGGTTCACCGCTTTCATGGACTAAATGCTGGGGATCCCGTTAATATGACACATGTAGTAGATCGACCTGGGATTTAGACGGCTACAAGGCCACAGCAATTCTATAAATAATTTAAAAAATTCAAACATATAAAGACTGTCTTCATAATGAAAACAACTAGAATATTTACCAGACTAGTGGCAAAACCTGTGCTTAAATATTTGAGTAAGGCGGCAATCAAAATTCCTCCTTAAAGCAACAACTAGTTAGAGATTAGGCGCTGAGCTTAGTCACTACTGATTTTATCATGTGCCTGTCATTGACTGATGATCCATGAGAGCCAGTCGATCCTACGGAACAGCTGCGATGCGTGATCGAATACCTGCAAACGTGACACGCTAGCAAAGTTAGCCATTTAATACAACTATTTCCAACTGCAAAACCATCATACGAAGGTATCTTTAAAAATAAGAATGCAGTCCATCACCGTGTGGAATCGGTTTGAGGGGCAGGTGGTCAAAATCAGTTGCGAGCTGCGATCAATTTGATGGTCACATGAGTGATCTAAGTAAAAACATCCAAGTAAAATGCTGATTCGTTCCTGCCAAATCATAAGAAGTTATGTGGGCAACACGTCGCAGTTTATTTTTTCGCAAACATCGGGGGGAAATTCTTACGCTTTCTTTGTATTTTCCGGGACGTTCAACTATATGAATTCCAACAATGTGACAGTAGTAAAGCATACAAGTCTGGACACAGTGCAAGCTAGCGAACAGCTTCGCAAGTAAATGTCAGTTACTCCAGCAGACTACATCAACGCCCATATTATGCTAACAAGTTTCACACTTCCTGCTGACTGCGCGCACAGTCCATCGGACAGAGAAAAATAAGAGCTAATAACTTACACGTTTGGAGAAGGGCTCAGACTGACATCTTCGGCCGCATCGTAAAATTCTTCTGTGTCACTAGTGTCAGACGCCATTTAGCTATAACGCTCATATAAACGCCCCAGCAGTCGAACACGTAGAGCTGGATTCCTCTTTCGATCGAGGCTGGTCTTGCTTCTGGAGATGCACTGGCGACTGTCTGTGCAAAGGTGTTGCCGGGAAACAACACACAGCAAGTTAGAAAACATACACACTCGAAGATGTTGTTGCCTCTGCCCACAAATGAGGAGAGGCCTCGGCAGTCAATGAAAACGCAATCCAGCTGACAACTAACTTAGCGAGCAACTATCTGGCTGCCTTAACGTGAACGATAAAGGACAGCTCGAGTTGGTTAAGTTCCCCTACGTGACTAGATCAGTCAACGATATTCAGACTCCTCGGCACCCGTTTCACCGGCAACTCGGAAATAAACATTTAACGCTGGGACACGAGAAGCAGTTATAATATTTTGACAGGATCAGAGCAGGATGATCAGCCAATCTCCCACCTTATTTTTTCCTACGAAGAAGCTAATCACGCCCGATAATCTCGCGATGTTTAAAGCGAAGTTGAACCAGGAAGAGCATGTCGCGTTATCAGTTAAAGCGCTGTTCCGTCGCGCGCTATGTGATTTCTGTCTCGGTTGGGGAACCTTTATGATTCAATATGCAAATGCAATACAGATACTACATATTTTAATGACATTAATATTTTGAATGGTGAAGATAATGATTATTTTTAAATAATTCCTTATTTGTAAAGGCTAAAGTAAATCCCCTTACACAAGCTGGACAATACTAGATTTATTACAAAATAAAATTAAATTAAAAAACAAAAACATTTTTACACTACTATATAATCTAATCAATACAACAAAATATTTTAGAAATATTTAAACTGTCCCCTTTTTAATTTTTACATAAATGTTAATTTTACATTATTCAAAGATGTCATGGTTTAAAGTTGTTTTATTTGTAATATATTACGCTGGGAAGCAGCACGTACAGTAGCTGTCTAATATTTGTATTCATGAGACAATAACATAATGGAAAACATTGTCCTATCATTTTTGGCCACGGGGGGTGCTGTTTACCATGGACTATTTTTTGGCAGGTTGCAAGTAATTTTCAATATTTCGATCAATACTAGCTTTATGCATCATGATGTCAAACCCTAAAATCATTTGCCGAAATAATTTATTCTAGTTTGTCAAAATATGAAAAAAAACAATCTGCAGAATGTACCTGTTTATTTGAATACACGTTTAACATTTATTTTAAACAGTATATGTGTGGAGTTTCTTATATAAAGTTATTACCATGAAACGGTAGTGAAAACCTTTGAGCTTTCGTTCTTCCGTCTGATGAGGTACTTCTCAAATCTATCATTTTTTATTAAGTTAATGAATAAATTATACACTCATTTGCTAATTTATTAGGTGCATATGCTTGTTATCTCTCCATTTCAGAATATTTACAGAATATAGAACTTTTATATTTTAATACAGAAATCTTATTTAATTATGTGCATGCTTTTGCATGCTTAGTTTGATAACACCAATCACTCGTAACTTTAAGTGGATTTTACTTCTCTGTTGTCTAGTGCTCTGCTAAAATAACTACCTTGCAATAAAAGTTATCACTTTGGCCTCATTTTACACTCTGAAGGATGTGGGTGTGATTCCTACTCTGTGTGTAGTTCTTGCATATTCCCCTTGTAGTCATGTGGGTTATATGAATATTCTTGTGTCTGAACTGTGCCTGTTGACACTGATATGCTCTAACACAGAGAGAGTGAAAGGTTCCATTTTCTATCAGTCTTGAGAAAATAAGGCTTTGTCCTTTGTGGGATTTAAAATTGAATGAGCAGCGAAAAAGAGTCATACTGTAGCAGATGTTAATCTCCTGATAAACAGCCAGACCAGCTGGCAGTATTGAGATACTATTTCCAATTTAAATAGCAGGCTTTTGTGCTGTAATTCTGTTTACAAATGTCCATGAATGTGAAGTTGATTCTTAGCGAGCCAATCTCATGGTTGTTCAGGATTGTTTTTTTTCTCACATCACTTTCGTATTGCTTTCCTGGCTCCTGACTGAAACACCAACATACTATGCAGTCATGGCCATTTCTCATTTGTACCTTTAAACTACTGACCTGAAATGAATTACTTTCTAGCTGTTTTATTTGCTTGTCTCAATTTTTGAATCCGTTTAGTCACTATAAAACAAGCAACTTGGCCCTACTGTGTGTACAATCCCTAGCCAGCCCTTGTTCATTTATGTGGCATGTCAAACATCCACTAGAACAAACTAGACAGCAGAGAAATTGACTGCCTTTTCAGGAAACCCTGAGGACAATGAGCCAATGAAGGGCCCAATCCCTCAGGCCATACTGTAGTAGACTACCGGTACCGAGAAAGACCCAGCATGGAATTGTGGGAGATTTATGAGTCTCTCTTTTCAGCTGCTAGTTATTGCTTTACTTACAAACTTCCAACACTGCTTTTCAGGTTTAAATTTACCCCTTAAGCATATCTGTGGAGGTAGTGTTTGTGTAAATAACAGCTAAAGCAACTTACCACATCATTGGCTGCTTCTGAGACGTAGTTGAAGCTTTTTGGGGATTTCATAATTGTGATACACTAAACTCAATGTTCAATGGTAAACAATCCACCGTACCCACATACACGTTGTAAGTAAAGTGGTATGTACCAATTTAAAATGTTTTTCTATCTATTACCTTTCAACAGTGTATCCTGGTCAGGATCACAGGGGGCTCTGAGGCATATCTGTCAGCAGAAGTCACAAAGCTGTTTTATTTCAATTTTCCATGCAAAGCAGCATACAGGTGAGGAAAGCTTTAAGACAGAAAGCAAGGTGGGTGAGCCAGTGTCTCTGTTGCATTTTGGAGTTATAAGCCCTGTTCAAGAGAAATATGAATGACTCTGCCAACCACAGGATTTAAAGCCATATCATATGGACACTGAATCTTTAACCTGATCACACCACCACAGACTGGTCTTATATGCTATTCTGTTTGAGTTTCAGACACGCGTTGGAAAGGTTAACTGGAATCTTCCACGTAATTCTAGCAGTCTCACTAAAAATGGGAGTGCAGCAAAGCACATTCACATACAAGGCCATTCTATTCTCTTAATTAGGTTTATCCCAAAACAATTAGAACATTTTTTTAAAATCCCTTTTGCTTTCTGCATTATTTCATGGCATCAAATGTATATACACGGTAGATATTTAAAAATACCCAATATAAAGGCGTTCAAATCGAAGACGTCCCGCCTCGTCTTATAAACCCCGTCAGCTAGGCGTTCCTCGGCGTTTACGCCGCGCGCGCGCACGCGCATCACAGTCCCCCGAACGGAAATCCCGGCTGGATCCGCTTGACAGACACCTGACTTCGCCACTGACCGGAACACCTTCCAGAGATTCGCTCCCGAATAGCCAATGAAAAGCAGGCAGTAGGAGGCGGGGCTTGTTGCGGTTCAGTAGTGGAGTGGTGGGAAGCGGGGAGGAAAATTAGGAGCGACTGACAGTGGCAGGTAGGATGATGTTTTCTTTTTTTATAAATCATTTTAAAGTGGCTTCCTTTGGTTTAGAATTGCCGTGAGCCCGTGTGAATGCCACATGCAAGCTAATATTATATTAGGACAATAAGAACGCGACGCATGAGGCTGTTTGTGTATGTGAGGTAAGCTCTGCCGTTTCAACAAATTGGCTGTCCTGGGTAAGTTGATGCCGTTTGACACGCTGTTTTGGCAAGCGGTCCCGCGGAGCCAGCCGGCTCACTAGCTAATTAGCTACTTAAATTGGAACGTTGTTGTGGGAGACACGGTAATTCGGAGGATTTTTTTCCTCCGCTTTAGTGTCACGGCCTACTAATTACCATGTTGCTTTGATAAGCGTAAATATGTCAAGGAAGGGTCTTGCCTAACTTTTTAAAGAAGTTGCAGTAGTCGACATAGCGGGGAGACCTCGCTAGCCGGGTGTTTCCTTGGCGGCTCGAGATATTGGGGGCTGGCCGGCAGCGTGTTGCATTTCAGAAATTCGGCTTTGGAGAGTCGTTCGCCCGAGCTGTCAGCGTCCAACGTGCCCCTCGCAGCCGAAAGCTGGCCGCTCGGCAGTACTCCCAGCGCCATGCGCTCACCTTTTGTTTATAGTTTTCTAAGCGCAACTTGAGAGGGGCGGCAGGCCGGCTTGGATGTCCAAGCCGCGACCTTCCCCTCGTTTTCGGTCGTATTCCGATTCGCGGAGATTCCGCTCAGAAAGGAAATCCGGAGTAGGGTTTTAATTTCCAAGTCTGCCCAGCGCTGTCCTAATAATAGCCGGTCGCATCATAGCGGTGTGTCCGATGCCGCTGCGAAGAGGCAGCCGTACGCCCAAACCGGAGGAACCCCCTCTGTCGCTCCCGCACCAGTAAATAGCCCGATAGACTTGACGCTGTTGCCAGATCTCTGCAGTATGTTGTTTTAATTCCACTGATAATTGAAACGGTCTACATAATACAACAGCTTAAAGTATGCAGATTGCTCACCCCTTTGAAAGGTTAAATCTTTTTGAAGCTTTTAAGATTTTAGCTCCCATATGAAGTGGGTGACTGAATCAGATACGATTATTTATATAACAGTTGGTGTAGTGATTACTTTATGTAGCCTCAATTTTGTCTGTTATTCTCAAGCGAGTCGGTGCTGTCCTACCATCGAATAACATACATAACGTTCTACATATAGGCATGGTTTTCTATAAATAAGCAGCATGTAAGTAGTTATGTAACTTTGGGACGGTGTTTGAAATAAAACTCCTCCCAGGCATATGGTCTTTTTAGGTTAATCTAGCCATGGTCATATTTTTGAAATAGATGACAAAAAGATCACCGAAAAGGTTGGCGAACAGTGATAGGCTTTATCGCATGGTAATTCCTGGGAGGACAGGAGCTTCTCTTTATCCAGGTCTGCTAGGTGCATTTCTCAGCTGCTGCCTGTGCAGTAGTATGAACAGCATTTAAGCCCATATCTGGAAGGTCATTGGTTTGCAGGGTTGCCAGGTCCTGGTAAAATGTACAGTTCAAATGCTTCCCAAAGAGCACCTGGAACCAGCCCAAAACAGGTACCTGGTACAACATGCTTTTTGCAGGGACTATTGGTAAAAATAACCTGAAAAGCTTTGTCATGAAATCAACCTTGCCTTTGCCATGAAAACAGCATTGAGTCTTCTCTGATAATGCTTGATGAAATGGAAGAGCACTTTTGGAGGCATCTGAGACCATTCCTCCATAAAGAATCTCTTCACATCCTTCTGAGACCTTGAGCCTTGCTTGTAGTCTTTCGCATACCCACAGATTTTTAATGGGGACTCGGTCAGCCTCTGCCGAAGTTTGATTCTGTGGTCAGTGAACTGTTTCTGAATATATGAATTGGATCTTCCTCATGAGTATTTTTAAGGGTGCCAATAATTATGACATGCATTCTGAGGGAAAATGTGTATATGTGTATGTAATTTAATTTACCGATTAAATTTCTCTCGTTTGTATCAGATTATTGAAAAATTGACATTTTTTATGTCCTTTTTGGTAATTTCTTCCAAATTTGGAGGCACTTGTGTCTACGTGAATCATTTTGAAGATCTAGAACTTGAAATGTTAAAAAATAAATAAACTAGCGCAAAATAAAGAAAACGCAAAAAAAACATGACCCTGTTTCTAGACCAGTCCAATTTGGCGTAAAAACCATAAACCTGGCAACCCAGCTGGCTCAGATCCCCAAGAGGGGAGACTGGAATGATGGTACCCTTGAGCACAGTAACCTAAATTGCTCTGGTAAAAATATCCATCTCTGTAACTGCTAAAATTGATAGTCCCCCATGTAAAAACATCAGCCAAGTAACAAAGATCTAATATTAAATAAATTGATGTTGTTAAGAAGCTTAAACGTGAAAACAGGAAGTAGAATGCAGTTTTTAATTTTTCTACTGGTGTTCACTAAAACCTTACAACTACAATAGTAAAAAAAAATGTTGAAATATTGTTGTGCTGTCTCTGGTTTCATTTGGAGCTTTTCTGGCATCTGACTTGTTATTGCTTGGGAAACAGTAGTTGACAGGCTTGTTTTTTTTTTGTTGGTATTTATTTTTGAGGGCTTTTTCAGAAAGTTTTATAACGTGTAACAATGCTGGCCATTTCCAGAGGTATGCATTTTGCGCAACATCTCCGAAATATTGTCTGCAAAATGTAATCAGGCATTAAAGTTATTCATTCCCTCCCCCCCCCCCCCTTGGATACCTAAATGAGTTTATTCCTCATCGATGAATATTGGCCGCCCCTCTCAGTGGGTGCTCACCACGGCTGACCACGAAACACCTCACAAGCCTTGCTTTGAAGATGCTCTGACCCAGTCATCTGCCATAATGCCATAATGATTTGGCACTCACATATTCATCCCTGTCCATTTCTTCTGCTTTCAGCCTGTCAACTATAAGTACTGAATTTTAGGTTGCTGTCTAATATCCTAGACACCTCAACACGCTCAGATAGTCAGCATTATTCACATCCCGTAGGGATAATGTCATAATGTTTTGGCTCATCTATCTATCTATTTAGCTATCTATCTGTGTGTGTGTGTGTGTGTGTGTGTGTGTGAGTACACATGTATGGAAGGAACACAGAAAATGTTGACAGATTTTACA
>JABFEB020000002.1:2059808-2078079 GCA_019775895.2 Stomatorhinus ivindoensis | reverse complement strand
AGCCCCCCCCCCCCCCCCCCAAAATAAAATATATATTATATATTTTATATATATAATATCTTCCTTTGGGTCCATGATCCCAGATTTCTTTGAATTGTAGACCTTCCTGGTGCCCATAAAAGACTCTGGATATGCCAGAGATTTTAGAGATAAATGTGGACATTGCTCTCACTCACACAGAAGGAATTCATTTTACAAATATATAAAACCAGCATTGTTAAAATAATAGGCTTCTTATTGGACTGCATTATTTATGGTTTCTTTATCGTGATTTGAAACAATGCTGGATTTACGACTGCCTGGAAATACTCTACAAAATCTCAGTGATCTTTAAGTGTAGTCCAAAGCGGACCAGACTGAGAGGGTTTAAGAACCAATGCAATTCTGCATTGTACTGAATTTTAACCTGCAGGGTAGTGCACAGATTTCTAGCCTTGCCGAGTGAATCCACACTGGGCTTTCTAGGCGTGCGGCAGACGTGAGGGCGGGTTTGGTGAGCATCCCATTTGCCCCCGGTGGGGTTTCTCTGAGTCACCCGATCCACAATGTATTAAGCCCCTGTCAGAGCACCCATATACCACCAGTGGTTGCTGAAATACTATTATTTAGAATGTGAAATGTAGTGGCGTGACCCAGGAAGAACCAGACAGACCCCGACATGCACCCGAAGGGAGAAGAGGCCCGAAATGCCACAAGTATGCGAAACACTAGCAGTTAGAAACGGGACATTTTGGCCTCACCCCTACAACCCTGCCACCAGTGCCTTAACAACAGCAGCACCGACATTTTTGACGGGCAGTTAAATTAGACGGCAGTACACCAAAGATCAGGGGTCCTTTGTGTCTCCACCGGCAGTGAGGCCAGAGGTTGTTCTCTGGCTTTGTCTCTGTGGTTGAGGCTGAGCCGTTTAAATGCCACCTGTCATCTCAATGCAGCCACTCTGAAGCACCCATGCATCAGAGAACGGAAGCTTCAGTGTACAGTTAAGCAGAATATAAATCAGTTCTGACTTTTAGCCAAGGATTATGTGAAAATGATGACTCACCAGCATAGATTAAGACCGTCCATTCACTCAGTCATCCAGTTTCCTCTATCGATTATCTAGCACTAGTTCATGGTGAGGCTGTCCCAGGAAACACAGGGCATGTGGCAAAGGACAGCTTTCAATCAGATGCAGATCTATTGTAGAACACAGTCATAGACTATAGGCAATTTTAGATATACAAATTCAACTAGACTACATGTTTCTGAACTGCGCAAGAAAAGCAATAATAATATATTGTTTAAATTCGACATTCAGTGTCACCTCACAAAGCATAAAAACAACAATACAATAACAGCAATAGACTCCAGTGAAATCAAAGTAAATCAAATGAAACCAATACCTCTGAATTGGCAGTTTCAAAATGAATATGCTAACCTTAGGTGAAGAACATGAGTTGTCACAGCAGTTTACAATTGTGTTATAGAGTCCAGTTTAAATAATGCAAGGGGGTGAGAGTTCGGAGTTTGAATACAGTGTGGGTTAGGCTCTAGGAGTTGGGGTGAAGTGGAGACAGACTGGGACTAGATCTGCTGGTGAGGATGGGAGTGGGCAGGAGCGAGAGTAGGTCTGCAGAAGATCAGTCAGGTAGGCGCCGTCAACATTATAAAGGACTTATGAAGACATTGGGAGATCAACTCCACATGCTGGAATATGATTTTGTTTTTTAATTAGTGGAATAAAATGCATTTTTTTAAAGTAATGTCTATTTAAAAGATTTTATTTACTCAGCTGTTTAACTGGCTCAGTGCTGCAGTAAGACCTTGGGAGACCTTGCTTGAGGATATTAAAGTATTATTCGGATCTCCTTTTCAGTCCCTCATTACTACAAGGCCACCATCTAATCCTAACTTTTATATCTGTCCTTTAGAGAATGCTCTTTTGAGTGAACTTTTGAACCAGACGCATGTGGTTTATCAAAAAGGCAAAGAAATGTCTTCATAAAGCAAGCTGAAATCCTGGAAGTTCAGCCACATCTAAGATTTCCAGATGTTCTTTCTTTGCTCCAATCTATGTGAAAACGAACTTGTAATAGCGCGATGATTATGCTCCGCTTTGCGTTTCCTCATGGGGACCGTTGTACCTTTTCTGCCTGTCTGCGAGGTATATTTAGCCTGTGCGGGCTGCTGTGTCCTGCTAATGTCACACGAGCAGAGTGTCCTCTCCGTCAGGGCACCGCCAGCGATGCTTCCATAGCCCCAGGACTTCCCGAGAACTGGAACGACTCCAGTTCACAAACTGTACCAGTTTATAGTTTGGTTTCTTTTAAGTGGAGCAATTAAGGTTAAATATGTAGCTGAAGTATACAATAACAGAGCCATTCTATATATATATGCATCCCCTCAGTAAACTAAGCATAGGTAGGAGCAGGAGCCCCCCCATGTGTCTGATCCAGATACTGTAAGTTTGCATTAAAAAAATAAAAAAATAAATAAAAATTCTCTGCACTCCTGGTAAAATCACCTACAACAACAGACAATTAACAATCAGTGCATAACTCAGACAGAGAATTAATACTAGACACAACATACGAAATTAGGTATGTGAACAATACTGTACACTGTGTATTAAAGTACTACAGTACAGAAAGCTGGGACAGACACAAGGCAGACAAAACACTTCTATACATATAGTGTGTCTCAAACATCACGTGCAATTTTAATGCGCAAACCAATTGTCGGGGGTCTGTGCTGAAAAGTGAATTCCTTTAAAAGTATTTCATTAAAGCAGTAAAGTACTAAACCTATTGGTGCTAGTATCTATGGCAAAAAAAAACAGCAAGTGAGGTGCATGTGGAATTTTCTGGGATATGAAAACAAACGTAGCTTTTCCGCTGGGACACCTTGTGGGTTTCCAGGCCCTGGGATGCATCCACAGGTCTCTCTGTTCAGCGGCTTCATCGGGGGCCACAGAGGCACACGGATGCTGGAAAGTCTCGGCCAGCTTCTCTAATTATATACTCATTATGCACCCATGCAGTTAAACAGTCGTTTTTCAACACTAATCTGTTTTTTCCCCCAATTTCATGATTTATTTTGTTAGCTCCTTAGTGTTCTCATATATATATATATATGCATGTGCAATGGAAAAAAAGAAAGAATTTTGTAAGAATCTGCATTGATAAATCCCGGTTTAAACCTAGATCTGCTGGCTGAAAGCTACACTGAGCGGCAGGTTTCTTCCAGGCTCAAAATTTCTAAGACCACAGAACACAAGAACAATGTGAAGCAGGAGACACTGGGAACGACCAGAAACCAGCCAGGTAAAGGGTTCCTCCGACAGTTTCTCGTGAATCAGAGGATGACATCAAGTGATCTTCAAAAGGAATGGGAAGCATTAAGTGCAGGTGTGAAGTGCACTGCTAGGACAGTTCATATCAGGCTCCTAGAAGCAGGACTGAGGTCCCATAAAGTCAGGAAGAAGCCCTTCATTAATGAGAAGCAGGAAACAGTCGGGCTGCAGTTTGTTAAGACATATATTTATTATTCACAGACATGCACCCATAAATTGAGAAATGAGTGAAACAAAAAAATGTGTATATATGTGACAGGGTGATAGTATACCTGTTGTACCTTTTAATTTCTTTTCGACTGTGTTGTATCCACCCTCGATGTATCACTTCTCATACTCCGGGCTGATCAATCCTATAGGTGACATAGGCGGCTGCTTAGGGCGCCAGGTTCAAATGGGGAGCCGACTTGCCAGCCAGTTTCACTTTGCCTCGGACGAGGGGCCCTGGTGGAGATGCTCTCTCAGGGCGCCTCATGCACATGCACTCGGTGTCCTAGTCTTACAGCAAACCTTCACAATCACATCAGCAAAAATGAACTCACATTAATTTTTCCCCTGTGAATTTAGAGCATTGTATATATTGTGGTGCATCCACTGCAGTTTCACTTTTATAATCATTTTACTATCATGAAATTTAAGTTGTTATCCAGTGATGACGGCTGTGCTGGTATATGTGATGGAAAATATCGTAGAAATATTTTATTGACACTGGCTTCCAGGCTTGGGAACAGTTGACCATCCTACCCTGGGGCCGGGAGGAGCAATGGGCAATATGCATATGCAGCCATATGATTCTGTCGGTCAGGCTGTGACGTCACACCGGGGACAGATGCCACCAGGCAAGCACATGTTCCACAGTTTGTTGGCAGGTTTAATCAGACTCTGGTGCCTGTCGACCTTCATCTCCATCCAGAGAAGGCTGCGATCGTGAATCAGAAAACTCGAAGTCCGTCTCCGAAATACCAGCCACATCTACAGGCTCCAGCTCTCAGAAGGGGCTCGTCAAAGACAGCTCGATGAAGCTCTCCCATCCCAAAAGGCCCCTATAAGTGTGTGTGATACCGAGAGGCTATGACTTAACACAAGGACCGTCTTCATCTGCAATCGCCCGGTCCAGTTCCCCTGTTGATGATGTTCGGATAGCTTTAGTCACAATGTGGTTGAATAAAAGGAAATGTCTGTTCGGAACGAAACATCATTCCGCTTCTTTGTTTATTTCTCTTTTCATGGTCGATTTTGGGGGTCTTTTCCTGTAGCCCTGTAGCTACGTCCTCCCTAAAACCTCCACGGTCTGGATGAAAAGCGTTATGACAAGAGCACCGCAGACATTTGGCGGCAAATACTCATCTGGGTATTTAAAACAAAATGAAACAATAAATTACAAGCCGCAGCTTTGCTAAATAGGTAAGTAGGGTGGCATAGAGGGTCCTTCAATGGCCCAGAACCTCCAGCTCAGTCAGCCTGTTCTGTCTCTGCAGTGCATTTACAGACTTTTCTTTGTCAGCCGACCAGTTTCTGGCACGGGGCTGCAGACTCACTGCGCCTCGGCAGAGTATAAGTGGATATTATTGTAAATTGATGGAAGTTACTCTGTTCGAAAAAAAAACCAAAACTGTTTATCACAAGTACTGGATGTACAGTGTCCTTGTTCTGTCGCTAAAATGCTATTTTAAGAGAATTCATAGAATAATATGCAAAAATTGTTCATTAGTCCAATTTGGAGAAATACTGTTGCCTTCTGGTATGATTTGGCAACAATGACAGGATGTAAGATTTATGATCTGAAGTTGGTCTGTACGGAGAACTAGGTAGCATATCACCCTCGGGTCATTTTTCAGAAGAAGCCGAGCGGCTGATCCACAGCTCGGGGACCAGTGAGAGGTGACACTTCATGGGGAAGGCGGCTGAGCAGATGTTGGTCACTCGGTGGATTTCATGACCCACCTTCTCGCTCGCGTTGGGTCTTCTCTTGGTCGCCTCTCAGAAGATGCAGCATGACCCAGTTTGTTTCCTGCCAGGCCTACAGTACGTCCACCATCCACGTATTTGCCCGATGCTGCCGCCTGCTTTGCCAGCATGTGGTCCTGCAGTTGAAGGGCTTCATTCTGACAAAAGAGTGAATCACTTATGTGTTTTTAGTGACGTTTTGGTGCAATCTGTGTGTTTTGCGTCAGCCTTGGAATATCTCCACTCTCAACCCCCCATGGTGTGACTTTCTCTTCTTTTCTTTATGATTTTATGGCTTATGATTTTTTTTGTATTATTGATCTGTGACATCCGTATGCCTATTATATTACATATACCATTAGTATATTATCTATCTCCCTGTGAACCCTCACTGGCGTAAGTCATTTGAAAATGGACAGACAGATATTTTTCTTCTTACAGCTGCTTATCTGTTCCAGGATGGGGGGTTGCCGTGTATCCAAAGCAGGAACTACGCCATGGACAGGATCCCAGTCAACCAGATATATATTAACATATATAAAAGTATGCATGTATGTATTTAAATACATAGATGTTTTTTGTATGTGATTTCTAGCTATATCTGGGACAGCATTTCTATGCTGAAAAAGGTCCATGTTTCCTTCGCATTTCCTTCTCTGCCTGTGAGGTTGCATCAGTACTTTTGTTCACACTGTGAGAGCAAGTTGCCTCAGGTGGGTAATACTTCTGTGTCATGTGGCCTTAGAGGGTGTGTGACTCTAACTGTGCCCTCATTCTAACAGCTTTTAAACTTCTCATTGATGCTGGACAGTCAATATTAACGTGACCGGATCCTTCCATCCCTGCAAAGCGGCGTGTGTGGGGTTTTTCCTTTAACCGTTTCTAGAGTTAAGCCTGTAATTACAGTGTGCACCTGAGTGGAGTGCAAAAAATATATTTTATTTGTAGTGAATAACATTACTCCCTGCTGATTGACTAAACCAGAGTAATGAGGAAAAAAATATCTCTGTTCCGCTGTCAGAGAAGCTGTGTTCACAGATGTTCCAGCAGACCAGTGGGCGGACTGTGCGATTTTATACGTGTCTGCCTCGAGTCCTGAACTCCATTTTGGCCTCCATGACACTATCAAGCAGACCCTCTGGTAACCGTGGTTACAATGCTCATTTTCCTGAAAGAGCTTAGAATCCTTTTACACGTTTTCTGCCCTACATATCACTCCATCTTTGAATCAATCTATGAGCTAACCTAAATCTTTTTTTAAAAATAAATTCGCATTAAATGGAAATTTCCAAACCATCTCATTGATCCAATAAGACGTTCGTATTTTAAGCCAAGCGTGCTTGAATTGTACACGTCTCACTTTTTAATGTTATAACATTCCTTTTAGATTCCCTTTGTATTCAAAACCATAAGGAACCAAAAAATGAAATAACACAGACCTCGCATAGCTAAAGTAGGTGAAGTACAATATTTCTACCCTGTGTTACATTTAAAATATCACCCATCTGTCTTCCATACCCACTTATTTAGTGCAGGTTATGTTGAGCCTGGATCCTATCCTGGGAAACATAACACTTACGGCAGGACTCCCTAGACACAAGGATAGTCACATACACACAGGCAGTTTACAGAGGCCAGTTAACCTAAACAAACATTTTTGGACTGCAGGAAGAAACCCAGAGGAACACAGGAAGAAAATGCGAAGTGCGTGCACAGAGCAGGGCATGGGAGTCAGGTCCACAAGAATGGAGATGTCAGGGCTAAGCGCTGAGCCGTCTGGGAGATGCTAGAAATATCCACCGATATTTTTCCAGCTGTTTAACCACTGTAGGTTTATGGACAGCCACTTGTCAGTCCCAGGCATCACTGGCTAGACAGAGAGAGAGTGAGAGAGAGAGAGAGAGAGAGAGAGAGAGAGAAAGCTGAATGCCAGTTCAGTCCTGTTAATGTAAGGCTCAGTGAGTGCGACTCATGAAGCCTATGCTAGCAGCATATAAAACTGAATGACATAACACTCGATAGTTAGTGTTGACAAGTGTTTTACACTGTACAATGATATTCATCTTTTTTGAAGTTAGAAGACTAAGGGAAATTTGCTAACGGCAACAAAATGAATCCAATGTCAGAAGAACAATATAACATATTATATTCTTGCTATTTAATGTTCTGTTGCTGCTCAAAAAGTTAAAATGCAAACAAAATGTGTTCGAGTCGTATATTTGTGTACGTATGTATAAGTATGTGTGGGAGGAGGCTCGTTAGCCAGGGGTAGCAATGAATCAGTTTCATCAGTCAGTTGTGTGATGTAACGAGATTTCGCTTTGTTCTGTGGCCACGCTTGTTAACTGGTGTCTGTTTTGGAAAGACGCCTCCGACTGCTGATGCCACGTCCCTTTGCCTGAGAGCTAATTCCCATCCACAGCTAGTGAAAGAGTAAAGGTTTCTACTGGGAATCATATTTTCAGCGGTCATTCTGAATGCAGCTAACATCTCCCTGCTTCATCTGAGCTACATCCATGTCACTCATAGAACAGTGGCCGTCATGGTTTAATACCGGAATTAATACGTATATTTGCCTAAATGCGGCATCTGTGGGATCTTTGTGCAATGCCGCCCTGTCAAATCTGCAACCCCTTCAAATATAATAATTAAAGTAATAAATAATATTGGTGAGCATCACCCCCCACCCCCCAGTCCAAATGCAAATATGTCTCGACCGAAGTGTAGTAATACACCAGTTATTGCTACAAATGTAAAGTGCATATGGCTGCGCTAATGATCATGATGAAGCTTTGCAGGAGCTTGTTTGTATCTGATCATTTCTGGTGACAGTGTGTGGCTGTACAGCAAGGCCGGTCAACCCATTAGGCGACGTAGGCGGCTGCCTAGGGCGCCGTCTTCTGAGGGGGCACCGACTTAGCCAGTTTCACGTCGTGTTGGAGGGTTAGTGTTGCACTGAATGGTGTGAAAAATGCTGTTAGGTGAGCAGGGTATGAGCAGAGATATTGTGAGTGAAACAGCAAGTAGACGATGAATTTTTCAAAATGAAGCTATTAGATTATTAATAGAGCTGTCAAACGATACATTTTTTAAATCTCATTTAAACGCACAGATTGGGGGTGTCAGTGGTGATGCTTGCCTAGGGTGTCGCATAGGCCTCCACTGACCCATTAATTACATTAATAACAGCATGCCAAAGATTGTCTAATTTTGTGCATGACGTCAGCTAGCTGGAGGTTGTCTGAAAGTCAGATGACACGACGGAGTTAGTCCCAGGTTTTTTTGTTGGCTGCGTGACAGTTTGATGATGGCTTTTCCAAGTTTCAGGAAGTTGATTGAAGATTCTTCAGATAATAGTCGTGGTGATATCCTTAAATAGTCAGCTTTACTGAGAGTTTCAATGATACATGCATGGTAGGCTGAGTTATGCGGATATTGTCACGTAGCCAAAGGCTGCGTGGTAGTTGTTTGGTTCCCTAAAGATTATGTGACAGTTGTGACAATTGATTCGTGGGACTGGCTGAAGCTTTCTTGATGTTTTTATGACAGATTTATAATGATTTTGAAAAAAAATGTGTCACTCATGGACTGACAGCTTATTTTTTATATTCTGTATAGGTTTCATGTGTTCTTAATGAAATTAAAAGGGATTTCATCTGATTGTTACTTGAAGGTTGTCTGTAGGTTGTGGGAATCCTGTCTGACTATTAATTTATGTTTGTCCAAAGGCTTTAAAATGCTATGTGATAATTAGATGGTTATTTGGTGATTGTGGAAATGTTCTTACATGGTTTGGGTTGAAGCTTTTGTGATTGTTCTGAGGTTCAGTAAGCACAGTGCGATTGTTCTCCTGAGGTTCAGTAAGCACAGTGTGATTGTTCTCCTGAGGTTCAGTAAGCACAGTGTGATTGTTCTCCTGAGGTTCAGTAAACACAGTGTGATTGTTCTCCTGATGTTCAGTAAGAACAGTGTGATTGTTCTCCTGAGGTTCAGTAAGCACAGTGTGATTGTTCTCCTGAGGTTCAGTAAGCACGGTGTGATTGTTCTCCTGAGGTTCAGTAAACACAGTGTGATTGTTCTCCTGATGTTCAGTAAGAACAGCGTGGTTGTTCTCCTGAGGTTCAGTAAGCACAGTGCGATTGTTCTCCTGAGGTTCAGGAAGCACAGTGTGATTGTTCTCCTGAGGTTCAGTAAGCACAGTGCGATTTTTCTCCTGAGGTTCAGTAAGCACAGTGTGATTGTTCTCCTGAGGTTCAGTAAGCACAGTGTGATTGTTGTGTTGTTGCTTTTTAACTCTGACATGTTTATGTAGCCAAGTCAGGTCATTCGCTAATGTTTGTCTCTGACTGGTGTGTTGTATTGACAGTAACCATTTTGTTTTGATGGCTTTCAGATACTTTTGAATCCTGCCCATGACCTAAAACTTAAAAAGACTGGTAACAATAGATTTTTTTAGCGTGATTCAAGAATAATATTTGATCCTTCCACATAATGCCGGGGATATGAAATCCTTTTAAATTTTTTATTGCTAAATCATTTGTGTCAGGTATTGGAATACCTTTACCAATACAGTACATTTAAAAATGGTCTGGTATGTTAAAGGATCTTGCTACAAGAAACAGAATCCAATGTGTATGTGACACTTATTGTTATTAATGTCAGGAGTGACACTGTCCCAGTGGCCATTGTCCTACGGTTCTAGAGGGAGACATTTGGAGTTAATATTTAATCTCTTTTAGAGTTACAACAAAAGATAAGTGTTTGGTGATCTCAGTGGGTCAGGATGACAGGATGGAGCTGAATTGAGTTCTGAAAAGATTGACTTCGATATTACTATTCATTTCAGTGAATATGCTCTTTCTGTAACAGTAGGCAATCTGTCTAAGGGTGAACAGAATCAGAATCTGTTTTTCAGTGTAATATGCCAATGCTTTCTAATGTACATTTTTAATGGCCCATCAGGTAAAACGGACTGTAGTACCAGGAATACAAAAAAGGCATTAAGATATCAACAAGACATCAGTATTCATATCTCACTGACAGCCTCTGCTTCTGAGATCACTTTCAGAGAAAATGCTGAGCAAAACAGACCCTGTTCTCATAAAAATAATCCCAAGAATGTTCAATTAAACATTACAGCACTTTTTCAATGACTCATTTAAGGATTTCATTTGAACGTCTATTTTTCATAATTGCAGATTGCTTATAGTGATCAGGACGGCAGTGCCAGAGTGAGTAGCTCTGCATTCATACAGCTGCAGGCCTGCGGCTTTGACTGCCTGCCGGTCTCTGTGTATGGGGGGGGGGGGGGTTATGTTCTTTCTGCATCCATCTGGTTTCCTCCTCATGCTCCAATTTCCTCCCACAGTTCAAAAACATGTGATTTTATGTGGATAGGTATCTCAAATCAGTGTTTCTCTAGCTAGTCCTCAGGGGGGGCCCTGCCAGACAGTCTATATTCTTGAAAAACATGGACTGTCTGAAAACACTGCTCTAAATCACCTGTAGTGTGAGTGCGTGCCCTTTGCGTCCTGGCTCACCATGATCCTGAAAAAAGCCCCCATTCCTTCTATCCACGGCCGTGTCACGTGGTTCTGTGCGTCACGTGGTTCTGTGTGTCACCTGGTTCTGTCTTTCATCCCGCTGGTCTATCTGTAATCACACAGCTACCGTCTGCTGTCTGAGCATTTTAATGCAACGACTGACATCGCTGTCACGTAAGCACTGACTGACAAGAGTGGCTCCTTTGTCTGGTGGAGACCTGAGTTTTGGTTACTAAAAGACTCAGAGTTTCTGGAAGCTGAGGGAGAGGCAAGAACAGAAGAAGTTGCTCCCTTAGTTATGATCTTGATTGCATATCTTTAGTGAGAAGCTAATACCCAGAGAAGAGTCCAGGCCCTGGATTTGAGTCCCGATTTTCCAGCTTCCATTCTGTCACAAACGTGTCCAAATGGACCCAGTACATGAAAGTTGTTAGCAGTGCTGCAGCACTCAAGTCCGATCTTGGTATCGACACTGACTGTCTTTCAGATAATTGCATATTTTTAAAAGGTAACTGAAACACTTCAGGTCACTGGTAATAGATATTTGCCGGGCAAATACAGAAGAAAACACATATAAGAAATGACAGGACTCCTCACTGGTGATGCAAATCTGTTTACTTGGAAAAACACAGCTGAATGGCTTTTTAAGGGATAAATCATACGTTGGTGTATCGATATGAAAGGGGAACATTAGTAGCTTAAGGCTAGAATATATGGTTCCTATAACCCATACTGATAATAATACACATGTAATTATGTACCTAAATGACTTCTGTCTGTTCCCCAGCCTTCTGCGGTCAGGAATGAGGGGATGGCATGGCAGGATGGCAGGAGGTCCAGGTTTTTGATTACCCTGGAAATATAAGCATACTGCAACTCTAAACTATGATACTCATTATAGTGGTTATCCACACATCATAATGCAAGGTCAAGGACGCGAAACGTGTCACAAAAGCCTTTTTGTCTTGTCTCCTGAAAGCCAGCTTATGTAGGTCCCATCTGCTAAAATAGACATTCAGCAGGTCAAGGACATGAAACTCTTGTAAAAACCTTTTTACATGATTTTTTTTTTACTTTTGGCCAGAAATGAGGAGGAAAACTTGTCTTGACTTGACTTTCTGGATGCAAGGTTTACGGTGCTAAATGATCAAAAATCACCAACAACCCATCTTAAATCGTATGTGATTTTATTAACAAAACAACATAATATAGCAAACATATGAATACTTAACGTTTATCATGCAGCTTTGGGAAAAAATTAAGAGACACATGGCATGTGTCACCCGTCTCAATTTACGGGTGTGCATCTGTCAATAATATATATGTTTTTGCAAACTGCAGCCTGATTCTTCTCTGTTCCTCATCAGTGAAGGGCTTCTTCCTTGCTTTATGGGACCTCAGTCCTGCTTCTAGGATCCTGATACACACTGTCCTAGCAGTGCACTTCACACCTGCACTTAATGTTTCCCATTCCTTTTGAAGGTCACTTGATGTCATCCTACGATTCATGAGAAACTGTCAGATAAGTTGACCGTCATCTCTGGCATTAAGAAAATGCTTCTGCCCTCTACCAGCAGTGTCTCCTGCTTCACATTGTTCTTGTGTTCTGTGGTCTTAGAAATTTTGAGCCTGGAAGCAGCCTGCTGCTCAGTGTAGCCTTCTGCCAGCAGAACCAGGATTAAACCGGGATTTAACAATGCAGATTCTTAAAAACATGGAGTGGTCTCATAATGTTTTCCAGAGCTGTATTTTAGTTTAAAGGGGTAATTCACTCCCAAACTAAAAAAAGGGACGTTTTAGAAGGAGAAACACAGATGCATCACTTTAGAAAATGTTAAATAGCCCATATGCAGTATCTTGTACCCTGTACATTAAACAATTAGTTTGGTTCTTTTTATTTATTTCAGATCAAACTGAGCCAAGTAGTAGTGGCGTTCTATCGTCAGCTAGACGAACCAGTATGGAGGCAGCCCCACAGAGCCAGGCAAAGAGTGGGTCACCTCTACCCCCTGTGCAAGCACACCGTGGCCCTGGGCAACTAGCAGAGAAACTATTGGCTATTGACTATTTCACTATTGGAAACCAATGGCGCTTTAAAGAAATCAACGGAAACATGAAATATCCATCACGTAAATAAAATTTGCCGAAACCTTATCAGGTGTCCCGCGAGGGGATAACCGCTGTCACCTAATACATGAATCGCACCAATATGTTAGTCATTGGAATACTTTGACAATAGTAATGCAGTAGTTACTCACTGAGCTAATGACCCCAGCTATACATTACGCTCTCCTGTTGTCGTGTCCCTGCACCAACCAAACGGAAAATATAGGAGGCTCACTTTCCTCCAGACCACCACGTTTAAGAGAGAGAGTTTAGCATCAGAAATGACTTGAACCTATGGAATGATACTTTTTGCGACTGATGAATGTGCCATCATTCATCAAGAGTGGCTTCAGATGCACATGGGTACAGTGAATCGCACCAGTTGCATCAGGAAACCCAGTAATCTCATAAATTTCTCTCTTACAGTTTGCTAGGTGTCATTGTAGGGGAAACTGGACGTACCGATGAAAAAGGGACTTTTTAGCCTCCAATACTGCTGGCATCGTTCTCTTAATTGTAGGCTGTGATCGATATGTCGGACCAATTCCCGACCCAAAGCAGCTGCAGTGGCAGAGGTCTGGCATTCGAGCGTCGGGATTCTCTTCTTAAGTGAAGTTCCAAAATGTGGCGTAGTTCTAGAAGACCATGCCTTGGGAGATGAAACCAGCTTATTAATCACTCCTCAGTCTCCATAAAGAAATCTGCACAGTCTTGAAATACCCTCTTGCGCCTTATGGATGCGCAGAGGCCATTTAGAAGAGGCAAGTCTGCCATTGCTGAGATCGGATGACTGTCAAGGTACTTGTGATTGAATAGGTGACTGGATTAGCATCTAAGCAATCACATTGCAAATCTCTTAAACTACCCATTGCTTTTAATTGCATAATTTTTATTTGTTGTAATTGTCACCAGTAGCCAAAATCTAAAAAAGAAAGAGAAATTAATTATACACTGTACACTTAACCCCGGTAACTGCAATCAATGTCAGATACCTATTTATGTTATATATGACATATAGTCAATGCAGGCTTTACGAAATAAATTTTGCCATAGGCTATGTATTTTTAAGTCTGAATATATGATAAATCTCTGACTCAATTTGCTATGCTGCATACCAGACCACGATGTATTGAAAACCTGCATAATTGAGGTGTGATTTGATGAGAGGTTTGAGATTGATAACTCCATTCAGTTCAGTTTTATTTGTGTCGCACGTTTTCACAGTATTACATTGCCTCAAACTGCTTTATTTAACCCCCAGTTAGCAGGCCAAAGGCCACAGTGGCTAGGAAATATTCCACAGAAGGAAGAAGATACCTTGGGAGGACCTTGACTCAAAGAGGAAGCCCATCCTCCAGCCCTCCAGGGGGCAGCAGAGGAAGTCAAAGGACGAAGATGGCAAAGTCCCAATTCACATTGTCCGAATGTTAGGATTTGAGTGTCAAAGCGGGAGGCAGGGAGGTGATGGCGCAGGGGTGCTGCTGCTGCTTCTGATGGCAGAACGACCGATGGTACAGCAGCAGGGCATGCAGGAGAGAGAAACGCCAAGCTTTGCCTGGGAATGACCAAATGCCCAGCTTTCTGTCATACATTTGTTTCATAAATGAGGGTCATTATACACAGAAGAAATCTTGGTCTATCAGTGGCTTTCCAGCACAAGACAAATTAAGCAATTTGTCACCGTTATTACAGGCAATCTGAGTGTAAAGGAAAATTATCAGCATTACAAATGAACAGCATTTTTAATAAACATGCCTTGCCTGTATTGATACCATGAAATGATGCAAATTTATGTGACAGCTTTTACACTTCTGCTTCATATGATCCATCTAACTAATATGGTGCATAAATTATGGTAGGTGAAATCAGCAGTAAAGAAATTCCAACCCATATGGGTTTGTAATGAAATGATGTTTGTGTGTGTGTGTGTGTGTGTGTGTTGGTATTTGTGTGTTCACCAACTTCCACAAACCTACGTAAACATATGCCATGTGTCTCACTGGAAAACCAATAAGGGCCTTTCTGCAAACTAAAGGACTGATATATTCAGTGTTTTAATGTGTGTTTTTGTTTGAACGTGGGAAAAAAAACATTTTAACTGACAAAAATAATATTTGAAACTAAAAAAAAATCTGTAAACGTCTCAGGCAATTAACCTCAGCACAAAAACAGTGCACCGGGAACTTCGTGGAAAGGGCTTCCACTGTACATATATAATTGTATGTGCTATACTGTTACACGAGTGGCAGAGCAGTAGGATTTTTACACCAGCATCGCCACAAACGCGTCATAATGCGATACGCTCTGACCGCAAATGCCATCCATCGTAAATGCAAACCAAAGACCTTTGTTTGCTTATTTTTATGTATGATTGTACATTGTACAACTATATCAATGTCTTTCTTCCCTGTTCTTGTATTTTTTGGTTCTTGCATTAATAAAAAAAAAAAAAAATGCCATCCATCGTTGACCGAAATAGACACGCGGAATAAATCTGTAGGAACCGCAATAGTTCTTCGCTGTAAAATAGCCAATCTAAGCACAGCTTATCAACATATTAATGAGCTCGCCAAAAACAGGAAATCGCCCTGTTTCATTCTAGGGCAAAATAATATTTCTGTAAATGGGCCCGAAAAAAAATTCTGGACGTTTTTCAACCGAACCAAGTTTCTATGTATACACCAGACAACAATTTAAAATACTGAGAAAAATGCTGCCTTATATCAGCACAGGTTGTGAAGCCAGTCACCGTTTTCATACTGTTAACCAATGAAATTAGCCTTGAGGTTTTGTCACCACTGTAGGGAGTGACCTGTCGGCTGCGGGATACAGTTTGCGCTGAAATGTTTTAGGGAAAAGACACTTTCAGAGATCCCAGGTCTTTTAATCAAGAGAAACGTGTAAACACCACCAATTCAGATTTTTAAACACCTTACACTATAAGACGATACTACCATACTACTAGGTTATTTGATACGGCATTAAAGTTCATCAGCTGAGCGAATGGAATGCAATTATTTATGCAGGATTTCGTTGACAATCCCAGTTTATAATGCTTAATTTTTATAACTTAATTTATTTGGCAGACGAGTTTATCCGAAGTGACGTAGAACTGAGAAAGCGAAGTCAGACGGTCGCCGAAGCAATTGGGGTTAGGAGTCTTGCTCAGAAGACCAACGGTGAAATCATTCTGCTAACCCTAGGATTCGACCCGGCAACCTTCTACTCACAGGCACAGCCTCTGCACCCACTGAGCCGCACATCGTCCCCGTTCAAGTTAAATGCTCTGCTTGGAATTCAGAAAGTCCAGCTCCTGAATCATTTATTTTTCTTTCTGCATATAACATGGTATATACTTACTGTGCCCTGTAGCGAAAGGTCTTAATTAGAGGAATATGCTCTCCGTGGTACTGCCAGAACTTAATGTTGACCCCTTCATGTTCCCTCTATTGTTTCTGGTTGCTTCATATGTTTTATATAAAAGATGTCTGAGGCGAAAACTGCCTGTCTGAGGTTGAAACCGTTTGTCAAAGAGCTAGCTTATGTCTCTTATCCTGCAAATGCTTTGATCATAGACCCAGCACATGGCTAATTTATCTGTTTTGGCTGGAAAAACACTTCCTGTCACTTGGCCACATTTCCACAGAAACCACTGTGCACTAGAGGGGTAAACAGTCTGGGACTTGGACCAGCTAAAGGAGCTGATCCACAGGATTTTTTGCATGTATTTGTGCATCTTCTGTCTTTCATTTATTAAACTTGCGAACGGCGGTAGCCTGCATCTGGAATTCTTAAGTGGGAAGATAAAAACAGGACAAGACTGACTATAAATCAGTTAATTAAATGTATAACTGCAAATTAGTTATTGTGAAAAGTATTTATAAGGGTGATATAAAGAAATGCGAGAAGAAATGTGGTATATGCTTTTAAATCAGCAACATATTAAAAACGCCCAGTCTTCCTTGTATCTGTAACGGGAAAAGGTTTAATTTAATGTAGTAAGCTGCAAATCCCGATGCACATCGTACAGTATATTTAGTGGAAGTAACGCATCGCTGATATTGGCTCTTTTAGTGCCCCTTGCATTCGAATACATAAATGCTTGCCAGTGTTGTTTGCTTCAAAGTGCCGGTTTTTATATATATGACAACCTACTTAAGTGTGACTGGAAGTGGTCGCGGGTAAATTTAATAAGGAAGAAATGCCGCTGCTTTTCTTGCTAGCCCGCTGTGGAGATAGCTGAATGTTTCATGTGATGCATTTAGGAGCACTCTGCGTGACAATGAATGGGCAGACGTTTGCCATAGCAACTGCGATTATTGTCTGAAGTTTTGCAATGTGGGAGTCTCGAGCAGAGAGGGGCGAGCTTGGCGCAACGCGAGCTTTCAAATATGTACTGTCCTTATGTGAAAGAAACAAGTTTTTTTCCCTTGTCATCAAACCGATCTGGAGTCTTATTGTCAAGTTTCCAGACACTAGTTCAACGCTGTACAGTTTGCATTATTTATATTGCTAGCAGATAATTATAGATAATTACGAACTTAGGATGAAACGAAATTTGCGTTGGTATTAATAAAGATAATTACTCCCTGACTGAACCTTTTGCTGTGTTTTATAGGCCTATATGCTGTATTATTTCTTTTGTTTCCGCAGTCGAAATGCTTTTATTACTTTTACAAACAATCAGGGCTAAAAAACACAGCTCATCGGCGACTTTAAGCAGGATAAGCGGTTAGAAGCTGTATGGATGGGAGGAAGGAAGGGAAATGCAGCAACGATGGTCTCGGATACTTCAAATTTTCGGCGATTCATACTTTGCTTTACAGCAGCACCCAGTGGTTACCATTTTGAACTGCAGCTGATAAGTAAAAATGGCTTCAAACTTATTCAAACCTTTAAACACTACAGAAATAAAAATGTATAATCTACTGTATTAAAAACTACTGTATAATGTTTTACGCTGTGTTCGACAGAGTAGTCAAGCATATATACTCAGCAAAAAAAGAAACGTCCTCTTAACTTTCAACTGTTTTTACTTTCAGTAAATTAATGTGTAAATAAATTTATTTGTATGAACATTAAAAGAGTCAACACCATAAGACATAAACTAATGCTTCACAATGTGTCCCTGAATGAAGGGAGGCTCAAAATCAAAAGTACCAGTTAGTATCTGCTGTGGCCACCAGCTGCTTGAAGTACTGCAGTGCATCTCCTCCTCATGGACTGGACCAGATTGGTCAGTTCGTGCTGTGAGATGTCACCCCACAGTCTGAGCACTGATGGAGGGATTGTGTGTTCCTGGTGTGACTCGGGCAGTTGTTGTGGCCATCCTGTACCTGTC
>JABFEB020000002.1:2008305-2021804 GCA_019775895.2 Stomatorhinus ivindoensis | reverse complement strand
GGGCAGGATAACCATCCAATAATCAGGAGAGGATCAGGGCAGGATAACCATCCAATGATCAGGTGAGGATCAGGGCACCTTTCGCATGGTGAACGAGGAGGGCCAGTGCAAGCACGCACTGCCCACCATGATTTCCCAGGAGATGTGCTGCTGCACTGTGGGCAAGGCCTGGGGCGGCAGCTGCCAGAGGTGCCCCCAGGACGGCACAGGTGGGTGGGCAGCCTCACAGGCATCCCCCTGCCCTCGGGGGTGTCATCACACCTCCATCTGCAGATTGTGATGGAGTTTCTGTCATATTGGCTGAATAGTCAGTTTTTTGTCTTTATCTGATTATTACAGTCAATAAATAAAGAGGTTAAAAGTAAGTAAATGTCAGTGAAAATGCGATGAATATGCAGTAAAATACCCCCCCCCCTCCCCAGCCCTCTTCAAAAAGATCTGCCCTGCAGGGAAGGGCTACACAGTGCAGAACTACCGGGAGACGGTGTCCTTTCTGCCGCAGCCAATACCACCCGCCCTGGACCACCCAGGTGGGCGGGGCTCCCTTGGGTCACATGGTCCCTCAGATCAACACGAACACAGTTGCATTCTGGGATGATTTGAAACAGACCTGGTTATTCGATTTTTTTCAACTTTGAAAGGTGCTTTTAAAAAAAGTTTATTATAAGCTTGCGGATTCATACACATGTACCGATTAACCTTTTAATTAATAACCTGTTGAATTAAAATAAAATACACTATAGACTCCCCAACATACTAAGGGAGATGTAACTGGTGGCAGTACAGGTTAAAGACTGTTGACATGTGAGTCTCGCCACAGTATTATGTAGTTCAGAAGGGAAGTCAGCGGATTAATGTAAGTTTGGTTCTTTGGCAGAACGAAATGGCGACGACTGTCAATAAATTTCCACCAGAGGTGTAATGATATCCACCTACAATAAAAAAACTTCTTGGTCGCGGTGGGCCCTGTCGTTTAGCGTGGCTGTTTTTCTCACGTTTATTCCAGTTGGCATTTCATGGTGAGGTGATTTGCACTACTCTGTGTTCCAGCTGCACTCATAGCTCAAAGAATGTCAAAAATAGCATCTAGACCTTCCAGCCTCCTACAGTCGTAGACAAAGAATTTCGTTTGGATTGGACAGGGGGATTCTGGCACGGTCCAGTCCAGAGCCACGTGGCCGCAGAGTCCACAAAATATTTGACTGCTGCCTCGGAACACTTTTTCTGGCCCTAATCAATCCGTACTTCTCCACGTTTCCTACAGCACTGAACACTGCATTGTGAAAATAGTACAGTGTTGCAAATTAAGTGTGGAAAATGACTTTTTAAAAATTCTCTCCCCTGTCTTGCCTGTCTTGCAGAAGTCAAGTTTCCACCGGTAAGTTGGACTGATATTATAGCACATGGTTATCCTGGAAGTGCAATATGGAACGTCCACCTGTCAGAGCTCCAAGCACATTATGGTTTCAGCAATCATGTACAAGCAGTGATTCCTGCCAGGACTGACGTCTCAACTGGGATAGTTGCTTGCAAGAATTAACTTACTTATTTATCAGTAAAGCTGCCGTATGTTATTCACACTTTAATTTTTACAAACTTTTTAGCACTCATATTGCTAGTAATTTAAAGTAAGTAGTTATTTTCCAACCTCTTAGTAGTTTTTCTTGTGTTTTGAGTCTTTTTAAAGATTTTTTTTTTTGTTATTTTAGTTAGATAGTTCAGGTCCAGAAAATAAAAATCCAGACCAAGATTTTGTTTCAACCAACCGGTTGAGTATAAAGAGTCACATTCACAGTCTAGATGTTCTTTCTGTACCTGAATTACCCACCCCCGATGTGGAGTCTGTGTTGGTTTGCTTTGTGGGCCGTGTCACATCACCCTAATAAACACCTGCACGCTGATTCCCCACAGCTCCCCCCTGAGGCTGTAGAGATGACCACACCTGTGCAGCCCCTCCCAGCCAGCCCCCCGGGGCCCCGCATCCCAGGTACAGACCCCCGCGCCCCCCCCAAGCATGAACTGCAGGATTCCCATTTGCTGATGTAAACTGTATGAGACTGTATGAGGCATCTTGTTCCCAGCAATCTTTGCTGGCTTTAGCTCATCTCTCTTTCTGATTTTGTTTATCTCATTTATTTTCATTTGGTGCCGTTAGATGCTAAATCGCTCACATCCTGCAAAGACACAATACAGACTTGCTCTCAGATTAGTAGGGTGACCAGTGGCCTATACTTACTGATGGGGTTCCTGGCTTATCGGGGTAACTTGTCAGATTTAAGGTACCACAGTTCAAATGGACTACATATCCGCTCACTTACATTTTGGCCAGACTACCTTAAATCTGGCAAGTTACCCGGATAAGCCAGCAATCCTGCTTCGTAGTACGGGCCACTGATAATCCATGTCAGGGAGGACACATCGAGCTAGGATAAGATTTGTAAACTTCTATTTCAATTAAAAGGACCTGGATTTCACTTAAGCACCAAGTTCTTTCTGTATGCTGATTGGTCAGTATCCTAAAATCATACATGTCACTAATGTTAACGTGAAACAGCTGGATGCATCTTTCAATCAAAGAAAAAAAAAAATAGTCAAAGCACAAGTAGAACTGAACTATTTAGCGAATCAGAAGGTCTTTGCAGTTGTAAAGTAGTTTGTAGTGTGTGGACATTTAATTAGTGTGAATTGGTCTATGTTTTGGCATCATCATCAAAAAGGCTTACTTTTGAAATATTTTAATAATTTTATTAGTGTGACCTTGCATCGGACAAGCGGGTATAGAAAACAGGTGGATAGTTTAAAAAGCCCCATTATCCTGCACTATGGCCTAATAAGATCGTACACCCCTCAATGGTGGTTATCTGGGTGTTGAGATGTTGTCGCTTGTTTGGTGCTGCACCAGACCGACATACCAGGGTCTAGGCCTGGTCCTCAATGTGTTGCAAGACGGGCCAGGGATTGCAAGGTCGGCCCCGTTGGGTGGGTTAGATCACCGCTCTGCACTCATGTCAGCTGCCTGAGTCGCATGGAGAAATATGGTAGAGGTCTGTTCCAAGTAGGTGTCTGAGGGGTTTGCTGGTTATCAGCTAACGGAATACCCATGAGGAAGATTGGCTGTTCGTTTTTAGAGGAAATTGTGATTTTTCCTGGCTGTACATTGATCCAGTCTTGCACGCTAGTTCACCGCTGGGAGTAAAGCTGGCTGTCACTCTTCATCTGAGCAAAACGTCTCCCATCTCTCCACCCCAACAGTAATCAGGGCCAAACCCACACCCCCTCCCATTGTGGAGGTCCCCCCCGAGAGGGATACCAGCCCCCTGGAGGCTGTGCAGACGCAGCTACCACGTGAGTGTCACAGACTGGGAGAAGGGCGGGCCGGCCCCTGCTGGGTCAGGTAACTACACATTGGGTCATGTGACCTGACCTGTCACCTGATCCCATGCCCCACGCAGAGACCGACGAGTGTCGGCAGAACAGAAACATCTGCGGCCAAGGGGACTGCGTCAACACGATGGCCGGCTTCAGCTGTCACTGCTACCCCGGCTACCGGCCCCACAGCCAGAGGAAGAACTGCGTGGGTAAGAGCTGGCTTGCGGCCGTGGTGTGAATGAGGGACAGGGCAAAAAATAATATTTGATTATAGCTGCCATCTAAATGGTAATTATTATTAAATTATAATTCAGAAAAGAAAAATCTTAATGCATATATGAAAATGGTGTGAAGAAAACCATTTTCTTCATGCCATAATCATACCTGTATTAAGATTTTTTTTTCCTTTTCTGATGTGTGAGTAAATCTGTGAGTTAGTGCAAGTTGGAGGACATTTGCTTGAAATCAAGCAAGATGAAGCACTTCACTTTAAAGTCAAAAAAGACCATAATTATATCCAAGATGGAAATTTACACAGGGTCAGCTAATGTGCAGGGCCCTTGGAGCTGGGGGTCAGGGCCCGCAGACATGTGACTGTTCTGTTGAGGGTGGGGCTCGAATCGGGGATCTTCTGATCACAGGCACAGACACATAGCCCTCTGAGCCACTTGCCCCGCCCATTAATAAGTTGCATTTATATTGGAAAACTGCTTTTTATTTAACCAAAATTGTGCGTACGAGAGGAAAAATGTGGTTCTGGTTTTTCACATTTTACGAAAAATCTATTTAAATGAATTAAAATGTTCAGCATGAAGATATTTAAAAATGTGTTTGTGTGTGTGTGAGAGAGAGAGCGAGAGATGCGAGACAGCAGGCGGTAGAGTAATGTCTTCCAGCTGGTCCTGCCTTTGTTAGCATGAGCACCAGCCCTGTGCCTACAGGTAAAGCAGATGGAGGAGCGCAGCTGCCTCTCGTTAGCCTCAGTTATCTGTGAGGCTCCTAAAAACAGGTCAGCTGAGTTGATCCTCTACAGGAGGGCTGCTCTGGCGTCCAGCACTCGCTGATGAAGGCCCTACAGTGGCTCTAGTTATCTTGGGAGTTTTATTGCTCATTTTCTATGTACTTTGAGGTTTTTACAGTTTTTCCTTTTTAAACAGTTGTCCATTTTTTGTGTAATAAACTCCTTTTGTGTGTTTGAACCCTACTGCACCTCTGAACCTTCCACAAAGCTAAAAATTCAGTATCCTGATGGTACACAATTAATATATTGTCGTTGGCTAGTACCGATAAGATGCTAACCACAGGCTACATTTACCCTCTCTGTTAGTGGGCTCTTTAATGAATGAGTCTTTTGTTAAAGAATGTTGTGGAAAGACCCTACAGTTAAGCGTTTTACTGTCTTGGTGCAATAATGAGTTAACATTCGTATAAGACTATAATTGTTATGATGCAGAGACTCGTTTGCCGTCTCGGTTCTCCATAACAAAGCCGTGCCGTTGTGCTGCATGCTCTGCATGGTGTGCTGCTAATGTTATTGGTGTTCCAGCTTCAGTTTGGCCTCCTCTACCCCTCCAGATGAAGATGAATGCGAATCAGGCCCATGTGGTCCAGGAAGGGGGCAGTGCATCAACAGCATAGGCTCCTACAGATGCCGCTGTAACAAAGGCTACAAGGTGATGGTCCATCAAGGGAAGATCACTTGTGTTGGTGAGTGACGACCTGGCTGGTAGCTCGCGGGGGCTTCCAGCTAGACTGGGGAGACGTGCCAATCCTGCTGGTTCAGTCATTAACTGGAGCATTGAAAAATCAGTACACCCTGTGGCTGATTTGGACTGGACCTGGCTGTTTCTGCCCGGCCTGGAAATCTTTAACTTAATATTGTTGTATTTCCCATGGAGGCCCAGGGCGCCTTCAACCTCTTATGCTGTATTTCTCCAGGTGAACTTGGGCGGCGTCCAAGATGGCTGAGTTTGAGCAGAAACAAGCCCAGGCCTTGGGGCCTCATTGCACCTTGGTTTCTCACCGCTGTGCTAGAAATAGTAACATTATTGATCCATTAAATGTGTTCCTTTGAGGAGCCGCTGTAGCTGCAGGACAGTGACTACAGCGTGACTAATTTTTGTCTGCATTAGGGTTTTACGGGACTGCCTATTCACAAATAACATGCTATTTATTTGATATTATTTGCTCATTTTTATTTTTTATGATGTCGTTTAATATGAAGCTTATAATGATGTGCATGATCATAGATTGTGACTTGACCATATGAGGTTGTTTTTGGTTGAGACTTTCAGTGGCTACAACAGTGTTTCTTGAACCCAGTCCTTCGGGATCCCAGATACTCCACCTTGTCACTCCCTCCCACCTTCCAACACAGCTATATATTTTGGATTCTTCATTTCTTGATTACATTTGTGCTGGGGGGGGGTGCAAAAATGTAGACTGTCGGGGGATCTCTGAAGACTTGCTTGAGAAACGCTGGTCTACAACACAAATGACAGTTCAGAGAGTGACGTCAGGTTAATGTGTGACTCAGAAAGACAAGGTGTGGCAGAAGTAAAACTGCTCTGGCTACTTAGCTCAGTGTTTCCCAACCCAGTCCTCAGGAAACCCCGGTCAGTCCATGTTTTTGCATCCTCTCAGCTCCCACCGCACCCGTGCCAGGTATTCGGTGTTCCTGATTGGCTGGGAGCTGGGAGGGAGCAAAAACATGGACTGTCTGGGGTTTCCTGAGGAATGGTTTGGGAAACACTGGCTTAGCTGTCCCTGGCTAAAGGCTTCATTTGGTCTTGGAGGTGCATTTGAGTCATGGATTGCTGCCATGGGTCATATCTCTTCTTCAGTCAGCCTCTGGCTCTGTAGCATCTCCAGATGGGCTGAGATACCAGAGCGTGGAGTAGGGGTGCATGATATCACATTGTGATTATATGGCACATGTACAATAATCACCGGGTTTTAGATGGTTGAAACATTGGTCCGGATACCAGCTTTTCGGTACTATACGGCCGTTTACTTACGCCGACAATTTGGTAGACAAATGCCAAAAAGTTAGTTGTATAATTTTGGTGCATCCTTATGTTTAATAAAAATGACGGACTGAAAATTGCAAAAAGTACCGCACAGAAGTCTGTTTACCTTGTTCATCCACAATATCTCCTCTTTTGAAGGATGTCGTGGCCGCTGATCTGTCCCTTTTCTCGCCCCCCCACTTCAGTGCTTATGGTCTCCATGATTTACTGGAACGGTAACGTGTGGTGTGCTCCGCTAACTGAATTTAATAAGGATACACTGAATTTATGTGGATTACTAACTTTTGGGCATCACAAAACACATGTCATTTTAGCTGTATTGCTAATCTGCTTTCCAAGTTGTGGGCATAAGTACACGTCCGTATAGTGCAGAGAAGCCGGTGTCCAGGCAAATGTTTTGTCCCCCATCAAATTCCCTGGTAATTACTGCATATGAGCCGTATAATTGCGATTACATTCCAATGTGATGTCGTGCTGCCCTTGCGTTTCCGGAAGCACAAGGACTCTAGCTGAAAATGTAAATATCAGTGCGACATCAATGAGACAGATAACGACTTGATATTGTTGGCACAGAAAAACCCCGTATTACTAATGATTGTGGGTTTTAATAAAACCCAAGTGTAAATGAAACCATAATATATCAGGGTTTCGATTTTATTGCTGAAACTGCCAACATTCAGCCACATCATTCATTCCTACGGTAATATTAACAAGCATCATTTTTTGTTTTGTTTGGCTTCATGGTTTTTGTGGCGAATGTGAATACAATTACAGGAAAAGTAACTGGTTTCTAGCATAAGTTTTAAGCAATGCAGTGCAAGTAAAATACCCTTTTGGTTTTCAAAGACTTTTGGTTATCAAAGACCACAGAGGAGTAGCTTTGTGTTCTGAAGCCATTGTAGCCCGGACAGTACTTTGTGACCTATTACCCTTGTGACTCCCGGAATGACCCGGCTGTGTGTCTGTCAGACATCAACGAGTGCGACCATCCCCAGATGTGCCGAGAGGGCGGGCACTGCATCAACCTGCCAGGGTCCTACAAATGCCAGTGCCTGGAAGGATACGCCAACAAATCCCCGCAGCAGCCGGCCTGTGAAGGTAAAGATGCGGGTCACGCTGAGCAGAGCCCAGGGCTGGGAGAGAGAGGTAGAGACGTCACCTGAGCTTTTGGGGATTGGCTGACGGGACTGGGGACTGCGCACCTTAATTAAGTGTCACATAAGACCTGCAGTGAAGTTCCACTGCGTTGGTATCAACACAAGGAAAAATAAAGGTATTGGGTGGTATTTCAGACATGTGGAATTGAGACTCCAGAGTGTGCAAGACAAAATATGAAGCAGTGCTTCGCAACCCAGCCCATAATTTTGCTCCTTCCCAGCTCAATCGATCATTCATGCAAACAAGAACGCTGTATACTGAGTCCGTATGTCTTGATCTACTCTGCCTGACTTTGTTTTTCACAATTTGTACTATTATCATAATTTTTTCCCTCAGCCTTCACTGCGGTCTCTGTGGGGCCGGGTGTGTCGGTGGTTAGATGTGCACTGCTAGGGGTCCCTGAGGTCTGGTGTGAGAAACGCTGATGTAAAAGATTGGGCACGGTGCATAGGTATACCAACTGGGTGGACTTGTCACCTGCCTTTGTCTGCCCGCCCCCAACCCTGCCCGAAGGGCGCTGAAACAGCTCCAGATGCATGTCAGTTTTGCTCTTCCTGGTCCAACATGGTCTAATTGCAGACATTGACGAGTGCCTGAACCCCAGCACGTGCCCCGAGGAGCAGTGCGAGAACATGCCTGGCTCGTACGAGTGCGTACCCTGCCTGCCGGGACACCAGGCTCGAGAGGGTATCTGCTTCGGTGAGTCCGGGGCTCCTACTGAGCCCAGTACAGTCAATCAGAACCAGAACACTTGTGTTATCCTGAGGGAAATGTTTGTGGTTGCAGACTGCACAGTACTGGACTGCACAAAAAGAGGCATTACACAGCACAAGACACACAATACAGCAATTTCTAAAAAAATAGGTTGCATTGCACATGTGATCGGGGTGATTTAATAGTTTGATGGCTGTTGGAAGGACTGATTGTTAGCTGTAGCTAAACACTCGTCTGAATTAAGTGACATTAGGTTAATTGATGCCAAGCATCCTAGCAGTGTAGATATATTGTTCCCATTAGAAATGAACAATATCATCTCTCCTCTTCCACATCAGCTCCTAGCTGGCAGCTGTGATGGGCAAGGAAACAGATCTTTCAGTTTCATCACATTTCTTTCCTTCCTCCATTCCAGCTCCTTGGCAGCCAGCCTCGATTCTAGTTCCTGTCACTCTCAGTTGTAATTCTTACTCTGAATTACCTAGTGCAGTGATTCCCAGTCCGGTCCGTGGGGACCTGTAGCTGGTCCACGTTTTTCCTCCCTCCCAGACCTCAGTAGAAACATGGACTGTCTGGTGGGGAGCTCGGAGGGAGCAAAAACATGGACTGTCTGGTGGGGAGCTCGGAGGGAGCAAAAACATGGACGGTCAGGGGTTCCCCGATGAACAATACTTAAAGGACTATGCTGAAGAAGATCCCTTGATACACCTGTCCCCGCCATACTTCACAAAGGTCGATAAAGACCCATCTTGTGTCCCCTTAATGTCCTTCCTCTCTCTTTTTTTTCTTTTTTTAGTCCACTAAGCATTTTCATATAAAATAAAAAAACAAGTGCGGCATGTTTGCTTTGAAATTGTTTTGGTAACATGTTGATCATTTAAAATCTCCAAGAAAGACTGTTTCACTGCCACTAATGTCTGTCTCCTTCCCGTGTCCTTCTATTGCTTTCTTCTTTCACTCCGTTCTGCATCCCTATCCGTCGCACCTATGTGTTCACTAAATCCATCATATTTACCCTCTCCGTCTGTCCCCAGTATAAATCCAGCCTGTTTTTATCTGAGTCGTCTGTTCCTTTCAGACTGTAAACACATGGCCGTCCTCTGACTCTGTACTTTGTGTATCAGCTGTGGAATCATGATGGCATCTGACACTCAACATCTGATTTGTATTTTAAGACTTGAATGGTGCTATTAGTGTGCATAAATATGTACCTAGACTCAGCCCAAGCCCCTATAGGGTTCAAGTAAAACATGACGTGCAGTACAGTAATGCAATTCTGTTTTTCTTTCAGTGACATGAAAACAAGGAAACATGAACTCATATTTATCTGAATCAGTTAAACAGTCCGGGTGGGTCGGTCATCTTAGTATGCGGTCAGAAATTTGGAATTGCAATTTGATCTGGTAGATACAGGGAAAAAACTGCATTCCTGTTTTAACTCAGGGCCCTTGTACGCGGAACTCACTGCTTTGCTAATACCATGTGTGGGAGAATTGAGGTCATTTTATATTTGAATCAGAGGCGGCTTTGTTCTTTTCAATTCACATCCTCAGAATAGAGCTGCATGCTCCGCCAGATTGTCGGAAATCAGCCTCTCAAATTTTAATCATACTCCGGATTGTTTTGATGCACATTTTGAAGATCTGCTGGTGTCGACAATGAAGGGGTGCGTCAACACTGTGGATTCCTGTTCCCACTGGCTATCTGATTCAAGCAGTTTCCTGGCCTCTAGTTCTAAAGAGCCCCCATCAAGTCAGTTTTTCCTGCTTTTATATGCAGATTGTGTATTTCTGCAAGCTGACAAACAGTCACTGACAGCTGTCAGTAGATGATGAGAATGACAGCGGAAGGGTAATTAAAGTTAGACATACGTATTTAACCAATCGGAACAAACTCTGATTTCTAAAGGGTAAATTTAATGGGAAATCGGTCATTTAGGGTAGCATCAAATTACGTAGGTGGGGGACCATTGAGTACCAGGATTTGAGACACAGTAGCAATATACCCTGAAGGCTCACAACAATCTGTTTTGACCCTCCAAAGACCTTGAGCGAAATCCTCATTTCTGCATGTGTGGTCTCGGTTATTACAGCTTGATTTAATCCTCTTCAGACCCACGGATACATGTGATTTCGAAAAATTTCCGCTTAGAGTTGATGGTGGTGTTTGTGACACCCGCAGATGTCGACGAGTGCCAGAAGCGGGGCATTTGCCCCCACGGGCGGTGTGAGAACCTGCAGGGCACGTACCGCTGCCTGTGCAACGAAGGCTTCGTCCCTGAGACCGACAGCAAGGGCTGCAGGGGTACGTCACCTGATTTCCAGCTATAGATGTGCCATCTTTGTTCTTCAAAACATTAAAGCATTAATACATGCAGCTCCCCTATATAGCTTTGACTACTGTTGGTTAAACATTCATCCCTTACTGCTCCACCTCGTAGCTGCGACACCCATCCGACAAAAATGCAGGAGGTTGGAACGCAGGTTTTCCTGCTTGTAGCCTTGCTCCGACGGTGTCCTGCTGCACGCTCACGACCAGGCCTCTCTGCTCCACAGACATCGACGAGTGCGAGGACAACAGGCTGTGCGCTAACGGACACTGTGTGAATACCGAGGGCTCCTTCCTGTGCCAGTGTTTCCCGGGTTACCAGCCAACTCAGGAGGGCAGCCATTGTGAAGGTCTCTCAAGCTAGGCTGCTGCCATCAACACGGGGGGGCGGGGGCAAACAGTTTTCCCAGATTCCATTCCAGTTAGCATCGGTGTTTGAAATGAGCATTTAATGTCACTTGGAAACTTGGTGCTGCTTTTAATAGCGTGGAGGTTCATTTATACCATATTTGGCCAATCTTATCAGGCAAAGGGCCGGCGTGTATGTGGGTTTTTGCAGGCAACTCCCTAATTAGATTACTAATTAGAGGACTGATTGGCTGAAGAGTCCTCACACCTGGGTTTGAACAGCTGACCTACAGGTTATCCCAAAAGCCTGCATACACACCGGCCATTTGCGGACAAGATTGCCCACCGCTGATTTATACATTAAACTCTGCCAAACATTTGGGAAAGCATGAAGGAGTGTTCCATCCAGTGTTTGATCCAATATTCCATTCTTACTAATCTTTATTTAATCAACACTTTTATCCAAAGCAGTATGCAGTTGAGAAAGTGGGGATAGTTAGCTCCTGGAGCGACTGGCATTACGGACCTCGTTTAAGGGCCCAATGTTGAAATCTGTCTTGAATTTCTGACCTCCTGATCAGACACAGAGTGCTGACCCACTGAACCACATACTGCCTCCTTGTGAAACACTTTTCAAAACTTATTAGTAGGAACACATCGATCCCACCTCATCTGTCCCAAAGCCGATACCTGGCCGATATCGCGCAGTACCGAGTACCAGTCCGATACCAGTGTTTAAATAATAAGCTGTAGGCTTTTGTTTCACTGTGTGGGAGAGATTGTGATCATTCTTTTACATGTAAAGCAACATCAGGCTTAACTTATATCTCATATATATATATATGCATGTGTTACATTTATCACGTGTGACTGTAAAGTCTGATGTATACGTCTGGGTCGAATCGACACTGAAAGTACGATGTAGCCGCGAAGCCTGACATGCAATAGCCTGACATGCACCTCCCCATAAAAGTAACTACACATCACGGCGATGCAGACCACAAGAACTGTGATTGTTTTTTTTTTTTTATAGCATAAGGAAAGCATAGACCCAGGTGTACTTGCACATCTTAATTACTTAATGTTAGATATAAATAATGTTCATACGGTTCATTTTCTCTTGCTTCTCCAGAATTTGCTTTAAAGTTTGTCGTGGCCTTTCTCTGCTAGCATTAGCGAACTGCATGCAGTCTGCACTACGGTGTGTCTTTAGATGTGTGATCAGATTGCTTGTGTTAAATGACACGCTGTCCCTTCCATCTCTTGACACTTTAGCAGAACAGAGCTTGCAGTCTGCTTAACTTCTGTCATCATCCCTTATCTTAACATTTGTCCAAATTGCCATCATCCTGCACATATACTCGTCAGTTAGCCAGTGCTGGTCTGCTCCTATCACTAGATGCCACAATCTGGTCAGGCAGCAAAAATGCTGAGTTTTGATGTAATGTTGCAATTGAGTGGTATCGGTTCTTGGTATCCGACAATTTTTGCGAGTATGAGTATATGAACACAAGTATCGGCCCGATACCCGATGCCGGTATCAGTATCGATGCATCTCTACTTATTAGCATGTCTGTTGACATCAGCCACGGAAATTAAATGTGCGCCTCAAAGGCATAGTTTAGCATGTGGATGTTTTTTCTTTAGATACAAATGAATGTGAAAGGCATAACTTTTGCCTGAGAGGACAGTGCATCAACACCATGGGCTCTTACCACTGCAAGTGTCCCAAGGGCTTCCAGCTGATCAACAGCAGGCGCTGCCAAGGTAAACTTCCTTCTCTTCAGTACTTCCTGCCAGAGGTACGGTCATTTTATTCTTAACGGAATGTTTCTGCCTCTCCATTCTCTGTTTACTTGTTCTTTATTGCATGTCAATGCCCTCACAGCCATAGCCATCATGGTTAACTCAATAACTAGCAAGCTTAAAGGGTGGACTAGTGCAGTGATGTGTCACTTTCCAAAAATGGCAGTTTATATATACAGTTAGTCTTGCTACAACGTGACTAATATGTTCCAGAAAAGGTTTTAGAGTGACATTCCCTTAACCCTATTTTTCCCATTTGATATACGTATTTTAATGCATGATTTTAGTGAATTCCACATGGAGGATTCGACTATGTGTACCATGTAACCTAACTGGCAAATCTTAATGGTCTGAATGTCCAGTTTTTAATTTCTTTTTTAAGTCAAGGTTATAAAAGAACATATTGCGTACCATGATATTTCACAAAGATGTATTTAACCGCTAAAGGTCAGAGGCTTTGTTTCTGTCGGCGTCCTTCAAAAAGCATCATGCGTTGGGGCCCGTTATGAGGTGTGTACACTGGGGCCCGTTATGAGGTGTGTACACTGGGGCCCGTTATCAGGAGCGTACACTGGGGCCCGTTATGAGGAGCGTACACTGGGGCCCGTTATGAGGTGGGTACACTGGGGCCCGTTATGAGGAGCGTACACTGGGGCCCGTTATGAGGTGTGTACACTGGGGCCCGTTATGAGGAGCGTACACTGGGGCCCGTTATGAGGTGTGTACACTGGGGCCCGTTATGAGGAG
>JABFEB020000002.1:1971584-2008205 GCA_019775895.2 Stomatorhinus ivindoensis | reverse complement strand
GTACACTGGGGCCCGTTATGAGGAGTATACACTGCAGTAGGTCACCATCTGAAGGTGATGAAGCTACCAGTATAGAGCAGACAGTCTCTGTGCACCTGATGCTTAACCAGCTTGCATTCCTCCTCCGACAGACATCGACGAGTGTGCGGAGGACAGAGGCTTGTGCCAGCCGCACGGCGTGTGCGAGAACAGGCAGGGCACGTACATCTGCGTGTGCGACGAGGGCTACGTCAGCTCCGAAGACAAACACAACTGCGAGAGTAAGTGGCACCGCTCTGCTGTCGTCTGGCGGCTCAGTTCTAGTCGCCACTTTCTTCCCCGTTCTGCGGATTGGTTTCTTGTTCTCAGATACTTCTGTGTTCTTACTGTACGCTCTGCGTTCTGCGTTCCTGTTCTTCATCCCCAGAGTTCTCTGTCAACAGTACTCTTTTCTTCATCTGAGCCATCAGGTACTTCTGAAAAGAATATTTAGTGGGTTTTTTGTGCCCAAATCTAGAAGAATATTAGTATTTAGTGCTTCTGTGTCATTATCCCTGCCCACCCTTTGTGCTGCAGAGATTGCGGTTGATGTCGAAGAGAAGAAAGAGTGCTACCTGGACCTGGATGACACGGTCTTCTGCGATAGTGTCCTGGCGACCAACGTCACCAAGCAGGAGTGCTGCTGCTCTATCGGCATGGGCTGGGGTGACCAGTGTGAGATCTACCCCTGTCCTGTTCACAACTCCGGTACCACCACTCGTACCTATCTAGCCCGGCCCTGCGCGTCACCACATGGTCCCAAGCCCAGGGCGGCCGTCATGGTGTACATAGCGTGCAGCTCGCCACACACGCCCAGGTTTACATGGGTTCCCAAAAGTGCATAGCACCCTGAAATTAGTGATGTGCACCCTCAGGTGGGAGTATCAGTCATGGACTGACTGACATGGTTGCAGGGATTGTGCATCTCCGCTAATTTCAGATGCACCCTTAGGTTCTGAACCTTGCTCTGCACCTACGCCTGTCCCAGCTGGGACCCCTTCTTTGCTTCCCCAGACCCTCCCGTATGATGTAACCTTGAAACTCTATTACAATAATTGATAGTGACCCAAACGTAAATGCATCAAATGATAGAATGGTCTTTTAAAGAGTTCCGTGTTGTTGCTTCACTTTTGGATCTGATCTGCTTCTTTCTCTGCGTTTCCCCTGTGTTTCTGTGCAGCGGAGTTCATTTCTCTGTGTCCCTTTGGAAACGGCTTCTACCACGAGAACAGCATGGCGTACAGCTTGCCCGGCCATCGAGGTATGACCCGAAAGAGTGAATCTTCCCAAAACACTCTAATTTAATGATTATGACATTGAGGATGGTTCCGTTGATGGCAGTGCCTGTAGCACACCCGTGAGGTCCTGGTTGCCAGAACTCAGCTTATCATTTACATATTTCAAATCTGACCCAGAATTTCTGTCAAGGAAGTGCTTCATAAATTTCATTCTCTTTGTATTTGTATAACTTTGCCTCATGGAGATATGACCCTCGAGATTAGGAAGGGGCAGAGCTAACCTCAGATACCAAATAATAATAGGATCCAGGTCAGGTAATGGCTGTAACATTATTCAAATATGCCTTCGTGATCAATCTGATGTCCACCCTACACACTCGTGTTTCCTTCCCCAGATATTGACGAGTGTGTCCTCTTCGCCAATGAGATCTGTAAAGCAGGCCGATGCATGAACACCCAGCCTGGATACGAGTGCTACTGTCAGCAAGGTTTCTACTACGACAGCAACCTGCTGGAGTGCATCGGTAAATCGTGAAACAGCAACGGTTTGCACTTGCGTTCATTACCAAGGTGCTATATTCATCACAACGTACCAATGTGATGTTAAAATCGGAATGTCTCTTTTCTCCATTCTGGACATTAAATATATCATTACACAACTAAGTCAGCCATATATATGTAGCGATTGTGTATGTAGCGATTGTATATGTAGCGATTGTAACTCAAGGTCTGTGCCGTTGCAGACCCTCTTACCAGCATGAGGGGTGGAATACATTTATTATTTTAAAGGACAAAGGTCTGAATCCAGGTAGTCATTTGGGTCACTTGAATTAGGTTCAAAACACTCCAGTATTTTCCAATGAGATATAGTTGCCAAACACAATGTTTTCTGTTTATAATTTCATGTAACTGTTAGTAAGTGATTTGGGTTACACTATTAGATCACTGAAATGTCAAGTTGTCAAATTTTTGCATCTGCATTTTTCAACTGGTCCCTGCTTTCTCTCCTCCCCCCCCCCAGATGTGGATGAATGCCACGACAAGTCTCACTGCACCAACGGACGATGTATGAACACCCCAGGCTCCTTCTACTGTACCTGTAACCCTCCCTCCATCCCCGATGCCTCCAACAAGAAGTGCGAAGTCCCTGTTTTCACTGGTGAGTTTCTCTGGGGACTTTCTGAGCACCTGGCAACCTCAGAACTGTTAGAGAGGCTTTCCCTCTGCTGCCCAATGTCTTCATTGTCTGTAGCACTGTTTGCATTGCCCAACTGTATTCCCCTTTGACCAGCAATCCTAGCAGTGTGTCTAGCAGTCACCTATACCCTGAATTACAATAATTCATTAACTAAAACACAGGTTTAACCAATGAAGAAAAAAAGGCCCTACTTTCTACACCAATGGAAGAAAAAAACCTGCTGCCACTGCATGCTGTTAAAATCACCAGCTCATCAGTAATTCTTGGAAACATTGGAAAAGAATGTACTCATACACATATTACTGCTTTAGGTTCTGAGAAGCCTATTTTGCCTAGGTATATACGGCCAATATCTCGATCTCCAGATGGCTTTCTGATTAGCACTGCCTCTCGTGGGCAAAGTTGCATGATCCCGAAGTGCTTAAAGGAATCAGCCGGCACAGCTTGGTATGACGCCCCTCGGAGGACCTGCCCGGGTTGCTGTTGGCACACTAAGTGACTTTTGCTGTTCTTTTGGGTCCCATACTAGACACTAACATTTTTCTCTGCAAAGAGTTTTCTGGTTTGAATTTCTTGGTTAATAGTTTACGATGATGGGAATTTTGTCTGTGTGGTGAGTGAAATTACCATTTAAAAATCAACTTGACCAGTTCCTTAAAGTAAATGTAAAACAGGCACGCAGTGTGATTCAGGGTGGATATTTACATACAGATGCTGCAAGACCACTTATTCGGCTATGGATCCATGTCTTGAAAGTCATACCTCTATAGGGTTGACCCTCCTGAACCGTGCAGCGTCCCGTCTAGAATGACGCCTTACAACACCAGCCACGAGGAGCTTACTAACAGGGTTTTTGGTGGCTTAGGTATGGATGAATGCCAGGATCCGGCCAACTGCAGAAACGGGCGCTGTGTGAACACGTTGGCGTCCTACTACTGCATCTGCACTCCACCCTGGAGCCTGGCCACCAACCGCAACAGCTGCATCCCCCCGGAGGAGCAAGGGGGTAAGTCCAAAATTCAGGCAGGTGGGGAGGTCAGTGAGCTCTCTGGATCAATGGCGTGAGCAACGGCTTTGGGTCAGAGTGAGAATTCCCTCGTCCTGTGGGTGTCGTCTTTGCCGTGGATCCGACAAGCATGAGTGCAGTAGGAAATTACGTGGTTTGAATCAGCCTTTTGTTTGATAAGTTTTGAACACATTTTTCCTGATTGATCTCTTTAAACTGTCTGGCATTAACTGATGGAAAATAGGTTTTGGCTCAAGGTGATTACCTTCTTTTGTCTAAAAGTTTGCATCTTCAGATATCTGATGAAATTCCCTTCTTAGAAAGCATTTACTCATCCTTGATTTGCAGTTACATATGCAGGCCAGCACAAGATAACATGAGCCTGTTGATGTCAATTGGAAGTCTGGCGAAAGAAAGATGGGGAACAGCCTTACAGACCCAATCTTGGACAGCACATATGGCAGTAGAATGTAACGACTTTTGCCATTGTATTAGCATCCATTACATCCAGTCAGGATTTGTCTTGGTACTTAGTTATGTAAATTTGCAAGGAAATGGACAGTCGTAAACCTTTGAATTGAGTAATAAAACATTAGGAAGGATGCCAAGCTCCGTTTTTGGTGACTGACAGTGACTGACGGTGATCGTGCAAAGTGGCTGCAGGTTCGGAAATCATGAGCATTCCTTGGACTGCATTAGGAAATTTGGATACGTCATGCGGAATTTAACCCCTGCTCGCACATCTGCCCCTCCCATCAATCTCCTGGACGTTGGCTTCAACATGCATCAAGCTAGTTGGGTTGATAGCAAAGTGCAAACATGGTAGTGCTCTGCCAGTGACTAGTCTTTTTGGCCACTTCCCAGCCTTGCCGTCCCATGATGTAGCCACACCTTTTAGTGAGGCTTGGATTTGGTCTGAGGGCTTTGTTGACTATCATCTATTTTGTAACCCGTTTCTGTGGTGATCCTTGCAGATGTGAATGAATGCCAGGACCCATCGTACTGTAAGAATGGAGTGTGTCTCAACACGCCTGGCTCCTTTCACTGTATTTGCACGCAGCCCCTCACCTTCAGTGCGGCGCTCAGACAGTGCGTCTATGACGGTGGGTATGACCAATCGCTGCTCAGCGTCTCTCGGTCTTAGAATTCAAGTAGTAACTGCATGCGATCCGTCTGCCGCCTGGACGTGACAAAGCCCCTCCCACCTCTGTCATGGTTTCTGGATTTGGAATGTAGCGACCGCTAACGGGTTTCCCCGAGCTTTTAGGCTCTGGCAGCGGTATAACTCGAGAGGCTCGGCAGGACTTTACTGGCAGGTCATCGGATTGCTAATTATAATCTAGAAATGGACTGGAGTGGAGTGAGGCTGTGTTTAGGGTCTTCCCAGGGGTGGGGGTGCGGGAATAGAAGGCCGTCGGCTTTATGCGGGACTGTGACGCGTTAGTCTGAGAGCCCTGCAGAGCATCAGGAAGTAGCAGATTGCTTGCCGCCGTCCCTCAGTGGGTGTGTGCATGCGTGCGAGTGTGTGCATGTGAGTTTTTGGCCAGATTAATATGAGCAAGTTTTTTTTCCTATTGTGTTAAGCTGTTTTCTCTTTGCCTTTTACTCAAAAAGGAGGGAAAAATACAGTACTGTGCAAAAGATTTAGGCAGTTAGAAAAAAATGTGATTTCTATGTTTCTGCAAATTATGATGACACACTCTGTCAAAGCCAATTCAAAGTATCTGCAGCAGCCATTGAACATTACAACATGTTCTTCTTGACCACTAGAGCTCCTCGTCTAACCACCCAGCAAAATATCAGAAAGGTTTTGGAGAACAGAAAGAAATTCTTGATTTTATTGTATTAATATTTGTTTGCATACGTTATAATGTTAAATTTGTTGTATTTTTTTTTCTTAGCAAATGTACACGCACTACCAAAATAAAAAGCTTTAAACATTTTCAAGACTTTTGCACAATACTGTATATTTCTTATCTCATTTTTTTCACCGATTGTAAATGTTCAAAAAAAGTGTTAATGCTTCTCTGTGTTAGGTTCACTAGCCAAGTAAGAAGGGTCACATGTTTAATGTGATGTGTTCAGTTTTTAAAAGCCCCCCCACCGTTTGTATTTTTAGGTCAGGATGGGAACGTACATGAGCTGTTTTCACCTACATATTCCCCCCTTATTGCTGATAGACATATGCTGTGTTTAAAACCAGAGAATCCACAAAAGGCAACCTATGACCTAAATAGGGGTTAAACGGCTTTTTACAGGTAGTGAAACCAAGGGCTGTCTTCAATGGCCTTTTTATATAGAGATTTTAGTGATGCTATATATACATACATGTATTTGTATGTTGGGTAATTCAAGTCAAGAGAGTAAAAGTCCACAACGGGATTTTGTTTCAACCAACCTGTTTAACATAGAGAGTCATGTCAACCAGGTTTTCAACTGGTTGGTTGAAACAAAATCCCAGTCTGGACTTTTTCTCTCTTGACTTGAATTACCTTGAACAATATGTTGAATTACTTGAACAAGTGTACCAAACAATTTTCAACTGATTCATCAATAGCACTGTTTTATTTAAGCTTTTATGTTTGTATTGTTTTTATAGAGCTAAAGAAAGATGAAATGAATAGAACCTAGTTTGTTAGGGTAAGAGGGAAAAGTTGAAGAAAGGTCATGAGATGAAAGAATCTTACACACAGACCATTTATGGTTTTGGTGTGTGCTGTCAGTTTCCAGCTGGTTTAAACCATTTCCCATTGGTTAATGTTGGATTTCATTATGACGAACCAGCCAATGACGGTACACAGCAGTCCCGCCCTCTGCTTTGAGGCCTGTTCTATCACTTCTATTAAAGTCTGTCAAGGGTTAATGGCGTCCATCCATCCTTCAGCTGTTTATCCTGATTAGAGTCACATGGAGCCTTTGGCAGGTAGCACAAGGCACACGGCGGAGGTGCACCCAAGGTAGAATGTCATTCAAACTCCACACACACACAATATGGGTGGGATTTGAACTGGGAGCCAACAATGTTACCCACTGAGCTATCATGCTCGCCTAATGCAGTCTGTGGCTATGACCGAATTCAGGGGCTGCCTCCTTCGAAGGATGCCGTCTACGTAGCCTTTGTTGACTGTGTCGTTTGAAGGATGCGGTCTACGTAGCCTTTGTAGGCTGTGTGTCCTTTGAAGGATGCGGTCTACGTAGCCTTTGTAGGCCGTGTGTCCTTTGAAGGTCCACACAGTGAATATTGGGATAGCTTGGGCTGTGAATTCGGACATGGCCCATAAATGCATTCATCACCCTCTGCTCAGATCTATACCATCAGCTTTTCTGAAGTCTCCCGTTCAATTACTAACTGGGCCCTTTACTTCTGTCCTCTGGTAGGAGGTGGTCTGATTACTGGGAAATTGCCTTCAGCACTTGAGTTAATTGTAATTTTGTGTCCAACCGTGCACGTGGAATTTAAATAGCCAGACCAGATGGTTCATTTTGAAAGGCGATTTATTAACTTGTCTCTTTTCGGAGTGGCAGCCGGTAGATAAGGTTCAGGGTGTCAAACAGCGCCCCCTTGTGGTAGTGCTTTCCGGACCCGCATGTGTTTATAGAACCTGAGGCCAACTGATTTTTCTCTCTCTCTCTCTCTCTCTCTCTCTCTCTCTGTGTCTCTCTCTCCCCCAGACCGCACTGCCGCCCACAAGGACGTGTGCTTCCTTCAGGTGGATGAGGATCTCATCTGCAGCATGCCGCAGAACGGGCTCATGGTGACCTACTCCGAGTGCTGCTGCCACTACGGCCGCGGCTGGGGCCCCGAATGCCGGATCTGCCCCCAGAGGAATTCAGGTCCCCACCACATTTGTAACATTCTTACCTCATTTCCCCCCTCCAATAACACTCCTGCACCAAGTCATGTTTACCTGCCCGTAGACATGCACTTAAGGTACAAGTGAAGGTAGCTACATTTTGCTGGTACAGGCAGTCCCCAGGTTACTAAGTATGTTTCATTTCCTAGCGCTGTCGATTTTGTAGGTAAGTTGGAAAAAGTAAAAATAAGGCACATAATTTTCAGTAACAATAAAGTTAACGACATACGGCGTGGTGCCATATTGTGCAATGAGTCTGAGAACCGCTGAAGCCACGCAATTTTTTTCACGAGCATCACAAAGCAGTGAGTACGTTTATTATTACCAACTATCGCATTTAACGCACAATTTTAATATAATAAGCTTTATGCCAATCAAATCGTAAGTACGACTTCTGCGTAAGTCAGGCGTTCTACTGCCTGTACCTGCCGTCCTGATTTTATTTTATTATTGCCTTCTGTCACTGCACATCTGTCGAGGAACACCTGCATTCACTTGGCGTCTCCCTTATAGTCAAGGTGGGACTTAAGCACAGGCTAATCTGGGCCGTAACCCAGAGCCCCAAACTGTAGGGGACCCCAATTTTTCTTTCTGGTTACAGCTAGAGGTTGTTAGGTACTGTCAGGTCGGACCCCAACAATGACTTTAGCCCATGAGCCCCCACACTGGTAAATTCAGCCCTGCTTATACCCAAACACATAAGACCTTTGGCACCTGCAGACAAGCCCCCACCTCACTCGAGTTTCCCCCCACGCTAATGCTGAGATTTTTCTGGTTCTGCTCCTCTACTGTTCCGTTAAACCCATCTCTACTTCCATACCCAAAGAAGATCCGTATTGTTCCTGCTCCTCCACCACATGGTTCTCTATGCTGTCCTGTCCAGAGGAGTCCTCACACAAACCACTGCCCTCAGACGAAACAAAAGCTTACGTAGGCATCCTTGGCAAAATGTTATCTGCCTAATAAGGTGATTCAGTGGTATGTAGGGTTCCAGCAGAACCTTAAAGGGGTCGTTTAATTATAAGCGCATCTCACTGTATCACATCAGTTGGCCATTCATTCGGCAGCCATTTTGTCAATTAGGATTGCGCATGAAGTCGTGGCTTCAGGAGAAACCCAAAGCCTACGACTTCCTTGCCATGTGACGCCTGGTTCTGTGCTTCTCCTCAGTCATCTTCAGTCGCCTCTGTGAGATGCACCTAGATACGGACTCTGATGGTGAAGGGGACTTCCTGGCGGCTTTCGGCAACTACAAACCAGGTAACGTGTCCTGTCCGAATCCCCCCTGCCATGTCAAACCCTTTAGCTATGAGGGGGTATCTTCAAATATGTTAATTGATGCATTTCACTGTTGACCTCGGCTATTAAAAGAAATGAAATGACCCAGTACCATTGCTGAAAAGGAGACAGCTCAGAGGAGGACTCGGATGAGTGCAGCTGTGCCAACGGTCGCTGTGTGCGCTCCTACCTGGGCACCATGTGTGAGTGTAACCCTGGCTTCCGGCTGGACCACTCCAGGACGCGATGCACAGGCAAGTTGGCATTGGCAAAGGCCACAGTGTGTGATACTTTTCATTCCAAATGCACAGGTCTCAAGACTCATGGTTATACCCGCGAGTCTCCCGTTGTCAGGGTTATACCCGCGAGACTCCCGTTGTCAGGGTTATACCAGCGAGACTCCCGTTGTCAGGGTTATACCCGCGAGTCTCCTGTTGTCAGGGTTATACCAGCGAGACTCCCGTTGTCAGGGTTATACCCGCGAGTCTCCCGTTGTCACGGTTTCACCCAGCAGAATCTGTTTACCAGGATTTTGAGGTCCCAAAGTATTGGTTTCAAGTGCATGGAAAAAATGCAGACCATATATAAGATTGATAATAAAAATAATTGATCTGTATTAATCTGGAAGTAAAGCATAGTGTGTCTACGTTGACATTCATGTGCTGTTTTGTTTGTTCTTTTTTCTATATTATTGCTTCCATGTCTAAATGTAAATGATGTAAGACTCTAGTCCATCGGTGTGAATATTAAGAATCAATACACATCCTTGCAGATATCGATGAGTGTGCCGAACTGGGTCTCCGCAATTCCTGCAAGAACGCCCGCTGCATCAACACTGTGGGCTCCTTCAAGTGCCTCTGCAAGTCGGGCTTCGTTCCGGCCCGCAGGCCCAACATCTGTGTCCGTCCGTATGCGTCGTAACATGGCGCATGCTCCCTTGCCCCACGCCATCAAACCTACGCTGTCCTTTTCTGTGGACTTCTCCTTTTTCTCTCTTCCCTCGCTTTCTGCCATCTGTGACATGACCTTAAATTCAGCCTTGGTTTTTACATTAAGTCCCCTTGAGTTTCATTTTTTTTATTCCTCAAATTTATCATCAGATATGTTTGGCCTTACTGAAATTAATAAGATAAAGTACAATGAGCAATATGGCCCATCAGTACCTAGTTTGCTTTCCTCTTTCTTCAATCTCTTCTCCTCCTGTTTTTAATCATGTTATTTCTTCCCAGATCAGTGGGATTACCTGCAGCCTGGCAACTCCTTGCAGTTTCTTTACTTTGCCGCAGTTGCATCACTTAACCAATCTGAAACGTGTCACTACATCTCGTTACAACACCTTCACCCTAATTGGCCTGTATTGGAGGGTGAGATATCTAAAATCTTAAACATACAGGTACTCCCCCACCCCCCACCCTCCATTTTCAGGGAAAAAGTACCTCTCTCTGAATGCCAGCATTCCTTTTTTCATCTCGTAACTTGCATCTTTTAAGTTAAGTGCATAAGATACTTTCATCCAGCTGGGAACTGAATCCTTGCCCATTCCAAACTAAAGCTCTGTTTTGGCAACTTCTTGAACCACAAGATCGCTTACCAACAGAGCAGATACTTGATCTGATGTTGTAAAACTGCAAAGTAAAAATTGTTACATGTTATAGGTTTCCCACGTTACCGCTGTTGATTATGTAAACAAAATGAACAGAAAATTCCCAGTATTCCCAGTCTAGTCATTCATTCTTTGTTTACATTTAACATCTTGTCTTCATAAAATTCAGGCATTTTTTTATTAGCACTGCTATAAATGTGATTGCTGTAATGTTAGGAAAAAAAAGTTCAAAAGAATGTTAAATATGACATGGGGAATCTTGATATGACAATATTGATTATCCACCTGGCACTAAAAAAACAGCTTTAATTTTTAAGAAAGCATAAGGTTGTGAGTCAGGTGGATGATCAGATGGAGTTATGTATGGGAATAGCTGAAGATCTTTAGAAGTGTGTTTGGCAATAACCAATTTGTTTAAGGGCTGGGAATTAACACCCAGTTAAAGTAAACTTGGTAGGTCCTCAGTTGATTGTCTAACTGACTTTGTGTGAATCAAGGAAAGAGGATTCAAAAACCAGACACAAGAAGCTCTGACAGAAACAGAAAATAAATGGAAACATTTCGACTTTCAAGTTGGACGCTTTTGTGTTTTCTTCCCTAAGAATTTAAAGCACCATAAAGAAAATTTCCTTTCTGCTTCAAAGGAAACCAACACTTAACTCACCATGGAAACAACAGAAGGCAATATTCCGTGCTGCTTTCATCTTTCTACAATCGGGCAGAACTTACTATTTTGTCATCTTAGCTACCGCAACATCCCATAATGATCCTTATGGACCATGTGAATATATGTGTTTCCTTGGCACATGGTTCCCTACTATCCTTTCACACTAAAGTTGTCTGGTTCCATGCTGAAGATCTAACCTTCAATTGGACAGATCAGTGTGACCACTGATGGCAGTCAGCCAGAAAATCCCTGCCAGTTTCATACCTTCTTGTGAATAAGAATTTTCTTGCAGTTTGGAGCCATCGGTCATGATTACCAAAAGGATACTGTCTAGACTGGAAACTAGCCTGGCTTCTCTGGTTATAGGATCCACATCTTTGCCATGTGTCTGCCAGAATAAAGGGAAAGGATTTCAGCCATCCCACAAAACTGTGGACCTTAAAGTATAACCAGTGAATGAGTATGAAATTTTACTTAATGTACCAGATAGAACCTATTTATCAGAAATCAAAGAAAGCACAAAATGACAATGGTTTGAAAACAAAGTCCTGGAAAGGACATAATTGTAATACTCCTGGAATATAGTGCCTATAAAAGTAAAAATAAGAAACACACTTAACAGAATTTGAAGTGCTTTATTTTGGAAGACAGACTGTGGTATGTAATAATGATGGTGCAGTTTTTCGAGCCAAGGAACTATAAGCGGATTGAAGCAGACGACATCATTATGCTGGGTATCGCAGAAACCTTGATTCATTTTGCAGACGTTATTTCAGCGGGGCCGCCCGATAGTTGATTAGCTTTGGGGGGCAGAGTGGCCCCATGTGGGAGGCCCAGGACAGGACCGGGAAAAGTACTGTATTCACAAACATGTTATGTAGAACTGGGATTAACCAGGTACAGCAGGGAATATTACCACGAATGTTACTATTGCAGCATAATCTACAGAGGATAAATGCTACCGTAAGAGACCTAAGACCCAATACCCAAATGTGGTATGGGTCATCAGAGGTGGTAACATTCATAATTCCAGTAATTCCAGCACCAATGGGGTCTTGATATTCAGTAAAATCCCTGTATGTTTTTATGATTTACATCATTTAACTTCTAATATACCTACAGACTTGCACATTTCCCATGACAGTTTGTGCTCATCATTATAAGGTTGCTTAGCAACCTTGTAACTCATGACATTATACATCACCTGAGGAGAGTCATATTTTGGTATCACTCTTTCAAGGAACACGGTTCCACTGTGGTAGTGATGCACTGCAGTGCTGAAAAATCAGTAGGGCAATTAGGCATCATTATAATGGCTAATGTCCATGTGATTTTATTATAAATTTTTAATTATACAAATTACAGATCAGGATTTGAATCCTCCACCAGAAATGTATGATATATAACTGGCAAGTTACCCTAAATGTTTTAATGTCATAACTATTTTTACAAGATTGCTCGAAGCAGTCGAAAGAGCAGACGGTATAACACGGAGACAGAGATTTTGGCAGTTGGCACATTCCAGATGAGCCATGCATGGAAGAACCTGTTCTATCATACTAAGGAATGTACCATTGCAATCAGATTTTGGCCGCTGACAGGTTAAGATAATGCATAATTCAAAGAGACGAGAAACCAAGGCTGAAGGATACTATCAAGAGGTTAATGAGAGGACCACTGTGCGTGTTGGAGGTGTGTGCAAAACTAGATGCCAGAGTGACACTGGACAATAAACAAGTGAAAGCCATTTGTTCATTTCACATATACACAGGAATGACCAAAGAGAGACACTTCCAAACCCTGAGAATATAGTTTTATTGTAAATGTCTACCGTAGTAGTATATCTTCACAGTAAAAATAAAACTGAAAAATGCCATCCTTATACAAAAGGCAGAGACATAATTCTGCAGTGCAGGGCTGCTTTCCGTGAAAAGTCAGGAGTGCTTCCACGTGCCGCTTCGCTCACTTCCCCTCTTTCTCAGACCATTCTTTGTACCCTCCCGCGTAGTTACGAGCCCTGAAATGATAAGCAGATATGATCAGCGCACTTACTAGATTACAGCTCACATCACCGTGATGCTGCTCCTGGATAAACGGCTATGGAGAATGGACGGGTGGATCTTTTACATATATGAACTACACTGACTCGCGGAATTAAATATGAAATAATATGAAAGTGCATAGCAATCAAGGCATTATGAACATGAAATGCTTAATGTCATATATTAGTAGTAAAATGAAGATTTACTGTGTGAAGCCGAGGGCATGTGCCTTCTCTACAGCCAGGCCCCCACGGCGGCCCATCTGACAGTGAAAGACCAGCTCTGGGGCATCTAGGGAAGGTTTCTGGACCCCAAACTTTGCCTGGAAGGCTGCTGGGTCCAAGGCTAGATCATGATCTACAGAATCCACTGTGGGGGGGGGGAAACTCATCACCATTTCGTTGAAATGCATTGAATAAATTGATAATAGTAATATTAATAACTCACCAGGCATGTGGATGGATCCTGGAATTTTTCCCTTATCCACCTCCTCTTTTGTGCGAACGTCAATCAACAATAAATCTGGACTCTTCCCTATGAGAGCTTTGAGCTCACTACGAGAGATCTCTGGAACACAAATTGTTTATTACACGCAAATCAAAATACTGCACTTATATATATTTGCCTATGCAACTCGTTGTACCACGTGACGCGGGCGTTCACGTCACGTCAGATAAAGCTAAAACTGAGTCAACAGCGAGGGAAACGTAGTTGCTGAGCAACAAAGTAATGTGTAACACGATATTTGTACAATCGTTTTTCATTTCGTGATTTCATATAAGCAGGCCTGCACAGAATAACACTCAGAAGTACAATTTAACACGATATACTGCGAAAATAATATGTTAATAAACGTTCGTAATAGCCTAGTTAAAAATTATTATATAGTGATAGAATTCCGAATTATGCCTAATAGTAAATCTGAGTTTTTTATATCTTTCGGTATGCATGGTTACAAACTTCGCAGATGCCTAAACTTATACGTTTAGTGTCAACATCTGCCCGTACGTAAAGCTGTACGTTATGAATAATGTTGGCAAACTAACAGAATTGCAGATGTTGTATGAGAATGGGAAATACCTTTTTTTATCCATTGGAGGTTGTGAATGCAGTATCCTCAGTTAAAGGCTGCACTTGAAGCTCGAATAAGCAAAAGAATATGTCTGCATCAGGATGATTATTATGCTGTAGGCTACCAGCTACCAAGTTTCAATTCGACACGCTTCCTGTTTTGAAGTACCGCCCCAGTTATTCCCAGCTAATGGGGAGTCACCTTCTGTCTATACATAAGAAAAACTGAGCCTATATGTTAAATATTTATTGAATGTTTACCAATAGACGCAACGGTCTCTATAAATGTATGAAAATCAGAAGAGTTACAAATATACAAATAAAACCAAGTTCAGTAATGCGAAACTCAGGCGCTTTGCAGAAACGGGTATGATAAGCAGATATAATCAACTGGAGTTTATTGGGTTACATACAGTGTTGACAGTATTTCATGAAGGTCGTAGTGTAATAAACGGGCTACTTGCCACTAAACGAACATACATTTGTATGTTTACGTACCTGATGGTGACGCGCCGGCTATCAAAGGCAGGTAATCTTGGAAAAGACGCCTGAACATCCACGCCAAAGCCGTCTGAAGGTGCTGTCAATTATTACAAATTACATACGATGTAGCCAGATTAAAACTAGCCAAAATAGCTTTTTCAGTTTAAACAATGTAATGACAAATAAAATTAATATTTAACTGTTACTTAATTCGTATTGCTGCACCTGTAAAGAGAGGCTACAGATTCGGCAAATTCGATGCAATAACCCGGTGAATGAGTTTTTATGAATGCTGGCCTACAGGCTCAGGCTAGTGCTGGGCTGTTCGTAATTACAGCATTTTTAAGTTGGATCTGGACATTTACGTCCAAAGCCCAGAAGCATTAATATCATATCTCAGTCTTATGTTTATGTGTAGCACATATATTTTGTAGAAAGAATATACATTATATGTTTAATGCTTTATAAATTTGCTTTAGCACTGTGACTTATACGGGCGCGACACGCCTGGCCTTGCGATACCATTTCAAAGTGATTAAGCGCGCGCAACATTCACCGCATGTGACCGAAAGTGACCGTAAGTGACCGTAAGCGCCCCCCAGTAACGAGACGACATGGCGGCGGAGGACATGAGCGATATGGAGTTTTATGCAGAGTGTTGCCGGGCATTCGGGTACATTCGAGTAGAAACAACTAATTTGTGGTTATATCTCCATGGTTTTCATGATACACGTGGGAAAACCAAGGACAATACCTTATAAACAATTCAGTCTAGAAGAAATCCTTTATTTTATATTCTTATATCTACTCAATGTATAATTTCTGTTTTAATGGTCTATTTCTGGGCCTAAGTTTAGTTATTGTGGTATTCGATAATGGAAAAGTTAATTGCGTAAACTTAGTCTGTGGAATTTATTATTGTACTATTACGCTGATATAGTTCAAGTTATGTTTAATCTGTTTATCTATATTTATGCCAACTATTCCTATCAGGTATGTTGTCATTCTTGCTAAATATCACGTTATTAGCTGTATGAAGGAAATACGTTGCATTTCTTTTTCACCTTAACCGCTCTTATAATAATAATAATAATAATGCTAGGCCGCTCCTTTCTCAGTGTCCCAGGGTGGGTGGCCCCACTGATGTGCGCTGCATCGAGGCTAAAGAGCGACAAAGCCCGGCGGAAGAAGACATATAAACTCATCCACCGCAAACTAGTACGGGAACGCGCACTCCCTCTTTCCTAATCACTTTTGTTTGGCATGATAACCCTTGCCTTTTAGCCGGAAAGACTGCATTCTAACTCTCCCTGTCTTTCAGATCAAGCATAATGTAGGCTGTGGTAAAAGTCATCGGAATCGTACCACGTACGTATATCCGCGGGAGGTGAAAGGGCTGATACGCACGGTGTGGCCAGAGGGCGTCCGTGACTACCCGGATCCTAGCCACTCAAAGGTATAAATGCACCTGCCATTATTATAAGGGTACAAGCGTTTGCCTCTGCGGGTTTTGTATATTGCTGTATAATTTGCATACTAATCTTGTAATGATTTAGTGTCTCGGTCATATTATTCTGCAGTCCGGTAGGCCTATTTGCAGTTTAGTGAGTTAAACATGTGAGGTATTCTCTGTACTTCATACGTGAGAATATTTATATTCTGTGCTTCCTTTTTAGGTCGTACTATTAACCGTAGAAGATCTAAGTTCTCTGCCTGTGTGACTAGTAGGAGCAATAACGCAGTGTCCCCATGCTATTTTTTTTCTTTTAGAGAATCTTGTTCGTTGTAATATTGCCACTGTTTTGGATTGCCACTTTGATGTATTTTATTAATTAATTTAACTTTCTTGTATAATACTGAAAATATTATTTTTGAATAACCAGGAAATCAATCTATATTAAATAGTTTGGACTTTAAAGTGAGGATATAGAATGTGATTGTTCACATAATTACTGGTTCACAATAAATGTAATGTTTTCCTCCCAGTTGAAGCTGTAGTTTGTAACTACTTTGTATTTGCGCCTCAGTACTACAACTCAACTTCCTGTCACCTGTCAGTGTGTGGCTCGGTGGCCGGGTTAGGATGCTGTGCTTCTGATCAGAAGGTCACTGGTTCAAATCGAGTGGGTGGCAGTAATTCCACTGTTTGTGAGGAACCCTAGCTGCTCTAGGGGCTTTCTCAATTGTATGTTGCTTTTGATAAGCACGTCTGCAACGTTAATGCTATAAATAATGTATTTCACACCTCTTCAGAACTCATTCAACAGTTATTCAGCATCAACCTGTTTATCCTGTGGATTGTATTTTTTAACTCCGAGCTTTGCTGCCATCTGGTCTAAAACGAGGGAATGTAAAATCTACAATATGGTACAATTATTTTTAGGAAAAAAAACTTACTGTAAAAAAAAAGAATGTAGAATAATCTGTAAAAAAAAAAGGTACTCTGCAATCCTGCATTCATGTTCAATCAAGCGGGTTTAGAAAATGGATGGATGTACTAGCGAATTAAACTGCACCAAACTCCTACACCGAACCATCTAAACTGGCACGCTGACTGTCACTGAACAATCCTCGCCGATGTTATTGCTTCATCAGGATTGGTCGCTATCGGAGTCATACCCGGAAGAGGCGGGACATAAACAAAGGTCGCCATTGTGGCTCCAATGGTCGCGGCTACGCAGATTATAGGCCGCGTTGTGTACGGTGTGTTGTTCAAGGAAGGAATCCTGCAGCTGCCTCCTCTGGCAGTGAAAGGCATCGCACGCGTACCATTGTCAATACGCAGTTCCATTCATTCAACGCAGCCTGCAATGTCGGAACTGATCTCCGTGGACTACGAGGTGTTCGGGGAAGTGCAAGGTAAGGCGTGCGCGTATTAATGTTCACTGCCTAATTTATTTTCCCGCAGTTTGTTAACGTTAGTAGAAACACGAATGACGAAATCAGTTATTCTGGGAAAATGTTCCATGTCCAATGTTAAATTGCACTTAGAGCAGCTACACTGAAACTAAAAAAAGTTAGATATTTCACGTATTGTATTTTTTGCAGCCGTAACCGTAACATTGAGATAGGAAACCTACGTAGACATAGCATGGAAAGACTACAGAGTATCATGTCACATCATTCTTGGCCCCAAAAATCATTCCTTAATAGGAATGTGGCCACGATTTGTCATTTGATTCCTGTTTGTAAACGTTACAGGGAGCCGAAAGCCTGTCAAATTACCAACAGGCATATACATTACGATATTACACTTGTAATTGTATTCCCAGTATTGATTTTGCCAAATAATTTATTTGAATAAGATACATAAATAGATCCATCCATTCAATTTCTGAAACCACTTACCCTGTTAAGGGCTGCGGGGGTCCGGAGCTACCCCGGAGGCTGCAGGTGCAAGGCACATAAATTGATGCAATGTCTTATATACAATATTTTTAAAGTAAGTGCAAACCAGATATTCCTCCATTTCCCGACTACTTATCTGTGTCAGGCTTGCAGCGGGGCCTGGAGCCTGTCCCAGCTAACGCTGGACATATGGGTGAGGTACCTGTACTCTCCAGATGGGATTCCAGTTAACTGACCAGTCATTATGTCACCTTAACCTTGTTTATGGATACGTACCCTTCAATACATGCAGTTTTTAGTGTGTATACACACAAAGCACCAAAATATCATGATTCAAAATAGAAGTTTGGAAACAATTCATGATTATGTTTTGCGGATGGGTCTGTGCCAGTCATTTCCTCTGACTCCAGCCTCATGGGGTCATAACAGACATTCCCAAGAAAAGTCTTGGCATTGACACCAAAAAATGTTTAACTATCAATGCATGGTTAACTATGCAACATATTATCATAGCTTGGAGGTGGCATATTTACATTTAAAGGATATGGTTTTGGTAAATTCATGTTTAGTTTTACAAATAATAATATCATTATGTGTTACTATCATTATCAGATACTTTTGGCAGTCGTTTTATTATATAAGTCTATTGTGCACCAAACAACAAGAAAATCTCAGTGCACAGGTTACCTTTATCTGCCCTTTAATGTGTGATGCAACTTAATACGCCCATTTGGACTGCCACCCAGGCTCAGATGATAGGCGGAATGAGAATAAGGCACTTAATTCATTCAGTGTGGGAAAACATCACAAAGTGAATCAGATATAAATAACCCTGACCTTTCAGCGAAAAGGAAAAATATGTATTAATGCTTGGTATATGGGGTCCTGAGTAGTAGGTGGAAGTATTAGGAGAACATTTCAGCCTAACTGAGCAGATATGACTTTGTATACTGACGGAACACTATGGCCTTACATTTACAGCTTATGGTTCTTCATGTCTCTGCTTTTCGCAGGTGTTTTCTTCCGAAAGGTACTCATCTCTCTCACTCTCTTTTTTTGTTTTGTTTTTCATCAGTGGGTTATTTGGAGAGATAAACATTAGCATGTAATGGTAGCAATAATTAGGTAAAAAAAACTGAATTGATATTTCTTTCACCTGTCTGTTATACCCATGCACTCTATGTCCTTTATTCCCAACCCCCCCCCCCCCCTCCCAAAAAAAAAATTGCAACTCCTTTAAATGAAACAAGTATACAGAGCAAGAAGGAAAAAGACTGCAGCTAGTGGGCTGGGTGCGGAACACCAACCAGGACACTGTGGAAGGTCAGATCCAAGGTCCGAAGGAAACTGTGGAAAAGATGTGAGTATACTGTACTTTTATTTTTTTGATTTTGTTAATCAAGTAAATAGTAGTATATCATGATTATGCACATCCCCCAATGCATCATGCATATAGGGCTTAATGTAATTAATTATTAACAGAAATAAATCTTTAACAGAAATCTGACAAGTGATTGGTACTGCATTATCAGAAAAATTAAAGTGCTGTTTTTTTGTTTTCTCCACTAGAGGGAGCCATATCTCCAAAATAATTGTTTAATTGAGTTGAAAGGAAACGAATACAGGGCACCCGTATCCTCTTCCTAGGGTTGCCACCTCAGTTCTGTAAAATTCTGGACAGCCAGTCATTGACTAGAAGTACTGCACATAGTAACACCATTCCAAAGGTTTGTTTAGGTGGGTTTGATGGGGAAATTGATTGGGACAGTCCATGTTCCGGAATGAAATTTGTTTTTTCCTGGACAGATGACCAAAATCCGGTGTAGTCTCAGAAAATCCTTGATGGGTGGCAACCCTTCCTGTTCCTGACCAATGTATTTCCCTATTTATTAAATGTTTCCTAAAATTGCTAACAGATTTTGCACTAACATAAAAAGCTAAATTGTTCTACCACTGCATTGAATTAAACCCTTGCTGGCTAGTGAATGCATATGTTTTTATTTACAGCAATAGTTAAGGTTTGCAGTAAGATGTGTATGAGCAAGGACCTCCCTCTATGGGGGAAGGCTACCCCCCCAACTGCCAAAATCTACTGAGGGGGACCTAGAGTCAATCCACAATAAAATGTATTTCTGACGGCAGACATGGTGTGACGTATCCCAAAACATCTGAATTGGGCAGATGCCTTCTGACTTAAAAGTGACTTAAGTTTTATTGAAATTATAAATTCGAGTTTTTTATTACATGTGTAATTCATGTTTAATTCTGCTACCTTGCTGCGAGAACCTGGCAAGAGGGGGTGCGGTACAAGAGACATATTTTTGAGAACAATTGGATAGGTTCAGCCCGGCGTCGAGTGGACAGCCTGAGCTGTTCGCGGGGCCCTCGCTAACAGAGGCCGTCTCCCCTCGCCGCGTTTCATCGCCACCAAGCTGCATCGCTCTCTTGTCCAATGGCTGTGGAGCGCTCCTCTCAAAGCCCCGCCCTCACCGTCCTGGTTTTTACTCCTGGGTGTTTGCAAAGTTCGAACTGGAGCAGGCAGTGTCCCTGAGAGTCTCATCAAGGAGGAAAAGAAACAGAGGGAGACTGGGGTGTGTGTTGTGCGTGGGGTGGGGGGGGGGGGGAGACACACACAAATAGGTCATCCAAGCGAGATGGTCTGCAAAAAAATGGGGAAAAATATAAATATCCTTAGTAGGTCATGAGTTGAAGAACGCCCCCCCCCTGGACGATGGCAGGGACGTCGAGTAGGTTTCCTCTGACATCGGTGGTCATGTGTATGTGTTGATTCTTGGGTATGAAATTAGTGGATTGAATCAATTAGGGGGAAAAGTGACGTTCTTTCTTAGCAGTAAGCTAAAAATACATCCTTAAACTACTTGTCTCCACCAAAAACATGAAGTCCCCTAGATACCAGTTGATTGATTTGTGCCCAGTGCCGGCCGATCTATTAGACAATGTAGGCAGCTGCGTTTGCTGCTGTCTGAGACAAAGTTAAATAGAGCGGTAAAGTTTGCCGATTGGGGCACCGGAAGTGAAGCTTGCCGACGGTGCCACATGGGCTTTGACCGGTACGATTCGCACCCGCAGTACGGCAAGTGTTAAACCCATGTGATATGTGCTAGAAGCATATGGTCAGTGAAAGCTGTGCGACCGCCTTCCTCTCTGTGTTTGCAGGAAGGACTGGTTGAGGAATACTGGGAGCCCCATGTCGCGCATCGACAAAGCCACGTTCGCTAACGAGCACGCCGTCCCTGCACTGCAGTTCACCTCCTTTACCACTAGATACTGATGTGTTTTCATCACTGCACACCAGCCCCAGCGGTCCAGAGTGTGGAGGCGACACTGTCTGATGGCTTTGTAAAGGAAAATCACTGACTGACTAACAGGATTATGGGGTCACAGGCTAGAAAGCAGGAGAAAAGGCAGTGCCATGTATGATTGAAATGACTGTTATAAGAAAGCGTGCCATTCTGAAAGCCTCACTTCAACAGCAGTGATATTACTCTAGGTCTGTATTGCATAATGTGTTATTTGAAACCAATAAAATAAAAACAGAAATGCAGTGTGGTTCTTTATTAAAATGGTCTTCTAGTGGTAAGGGTGGCATTCACATTTATTTATTTCAGACATGCTTTTGTCCAAAGTGATGTAAAAACAAGGCAGATAGTACTTTATAAGTGCAGCTAAACTGCGCTTCCAGCGAATGACAAATTATGTGAAGCCAAGATAATAACTTTCAGTTATATTACAGCCTGTCTATAGTATTCTCATGGTATTGTTAAGCTACACACAGCTTTTATATACATCAGTCACAAAGTCGCATCAAGAGTGTCAGGTTCCAGTTTCTCAAGAGACTCTACAGATGTTCCTTCAGCCCTTTAGAGTGCATCTCAGGTGATTTTTATTCACTTATTTATTCTTACACCGGGAATAATGTGATAGTGATCATAAGCACCACCTTCCATACTGATGTTCTGATTACTGAAATAGTGACCTTCTATCTTAAAGATGACTGAGAGCCGTGTATCTGCATATCCATTCCAGCCACTGGTTAATCTTTGGGCTGCGGCACATTTCAAAAGAAGGATTGCAGTCATGTGGGTGCTAGGATTAAAAGGTGCCCTTTAAGACTAGATTTATATCCTTCCTTTTCCGGAGTGAAACTTTGTTACAATCTATCACTCAGAGAACTTCGATGGCATCGACTGGAAGACCTAGAGGTGCAGCCTGCACTAGGGTGAGTAAAAGAGGGAGAGTGACCAGCTCTCCCCACTACAGTTGGTCCATTGTGCAGAAGATCCAGTGCATTATGAGGTCACCCACACACTGGGATTCTACAAGGGGACGTCATCAGCATAATGAAGCTTCTCCAGAAGGTCAAAGCTGCACAGAGCAAAGATGACTCCCGTGTGTGGTCTCGTGCCCGACTGCACTATTGCTAAAGTACAGCACCAATTTAGGAAGTGGTCCTTAATGAGCCAGGACCAGATGTTGGGCTCATCTCACACACCAGCACCACCTGGCCCTGTATCCGGGTCATATCAGTCTATTGGAGATCCGTAGCACTCAGTCATAGCAGCAGACAAGGACTAGTGAGATTTAACTCAGAGGTGGCGCACTTAGACTGGTCTAACCCCATATATGGGATTATGGCTATAGATGCTGTAGATATTGGGGACTGAGCCACTCGGAGGGAACAGAATAGAGAAGGATGCCTTCTTTGTTTACACTGGTATAAATAGATGTGTGTGAATATATATTTCAAGCCACGATACAGCAAGTGGGAGCAGAATATGTAACTGAGGAGTAGAGGGTTTGTTGGATTTTGCATCTTGGTTGAAAGTAGTTGTTGTTGCAATGGTCAGGGACAGAGCAAATCCACCCCCAATCTTTGTGCGTTGTAAAGTTGGTAAGTGAATTCCATGTCTAGTGATTTGGGTTGGGGGAGGGCTGATGAAGTGGGTAGGCATCAAAATGTGTGACCTACCCAAGGGCTTGAGGAAATGGGTTTGTGGATATGCCTTTATAATGTAAATGAATGGTTGAACTTAGGAAGCAGTACGAGATAAACAACTTGCGGTTAAACAGAAAATAGCATAAGAAATTGTTGTTAAACTGGAGTCCTCCAAGGGGGCAGACAGGCACTAGATTGTGTAGGTGGTGAGAAAATGCTGGCAAATCCATCTGATATGACTGAGAAAAAAAGAGTGAATCACGATATCTTGGAGTGACACTGTGTTCACATCTTGACAAGCAGCTCTGGAGCTGTAAGAAGCCCAGATGAAGAGCCTCACTACAAAAACTGTAAAATGGTCTTCCTCTATACAGTGCTCTGCTATATGTATCCACGTCAGAAGAAAATATGTTGGTACAGGTTAGTGCACAATACCACAAAATTACCTTTTATCAACGTATACCTTACAAAAATGCGTTTTTGCGTTGGAGGTAATGCAAAGCTTAAATGCAAGCCTTCTTTAAATACATTAAAGGCATACCCTCATAAATAAATGCATAAGGATGAAAATTATTGCGCCATATATGCATGGAATACGAATGATGTTCCTCTCTGCTATACTTTTCAGTTGTTAGAAACGCTTGGGAAACACGTTTAATTTCTTCTTGAACCGTAATCTAATCACAGGTCGTGACTGATTTCGCCCATTAATGTATGCACACTGTGTACCCCATCCTCTAAAATACATGATTACCCTTTGTTTCGTCTCCTCTAAAGAAGTATTGTGAATAGATAGATGAATAGCAGAAGAATTGCGCAGAGAACAAATCCAGCGTTAGGACAGTCACATTTACTTTAATAATACATTGCACTTAAATAAACAAATATATGATAGCATACAATGATTTTGGAAAGCGAAGGGCAAAAGCATATTAATCTGGCACTAATAAAAAACAACAAAACAATACGTGCCTGTAATATTAGAATGTGTAGATGGGGTTAAGAAATTATTTTGTAAAAAAATATATATATATAAAGTGAAATGTTCTGTGTTATATTAATGGCAGCAGTGCCACGCTGTTCTCCTCCCGTAATAACATCAATCCTGCAGATTATTTACCGTAGTATAAGGCGCACATTATTGGTGTGAACACTGTCGGATGACAAATAAGAGCCGAAGTATTAAGTAAGTGCAGTTGGATGGGAGAGCGGGTCCCAGCCGCACGCCCACAAACAGCAGCCTGCTGAGTGCGGAGGGAAGTCAGCCTCGCCGCTCCACTCTAAGTGCTCCTTCACACCCTTCCATCCCCCTTTCCCGTCTGAGCAGAGGGGAGCAAGCAGCCCGTTTGGTAAAAGGAGACTTCACTGAGTGATCGGGGGGAGGCGAGGGCTCGATCGGCCAGGCTGCCGCCGCTTTATTGCCTTGCACTGAGATCGATGGATGAATGTTTTTGAACGTGCCTTGTTGCGTCGCCTACCATGTGAAAAGGATGCATTAACTGAGAAGAACCGACGATTTTGTCCGAATTTCTTTTTGCAAGATTTTATTTTTTATTACCGATGTTGTATTTTTTTGCGACAAAAGACGAAAGGATTTTTATTGTTTCTCCAGCTCCTGCTAGTTTGCTAATAGGCTAGCTACCCAAGCGACCCCCAAAAAGAGCCGCGGAATCGTGCGGTAGGTGGCTCAGAGGTAGGCTGATTCCTGGTCCCCATATAACGGGTCTCAATCGCAAATGTGCAACCTGCATCATGTACTTTTTATCTCCCCCGTCCATCATTCCCCATTTACACAGATGCACGGTGATCACCAGTGCGGGTAGCGCACCGTTCGTCCATGCATGCTTTGTTTGCCCGAAGGTGCGGAGTCGGAGCCCCCATTCAGTCTGACTGGCAGCCGTGAACAGCTGGCCCTAGCACGGGAGCTTCGGCGCCGGTAACGCGTATAATCCCCCCGTTAGGGTGGCATCAAGCCAGCTCTGAAATGCACCTAGCAGATATGGAAATCATCATTACAATAACCAGATTGCTTTGCCACCCCGTGCACGCCCGCTTGGCGGACCGTCCATCCATCTGTCCCTTTGTAGATCATCACAGTGTACGGTAGCCAAACGGCTAACTGGTTAGCGGCGCAGTGTGCAATGGCTACTGGTTCAAGGGGTTCGAGTCACATCTCGCGCTGTTATTTGTGTGGCGCTAATAGACTTTTTAAAACGTTAACTAGTCTATTTTTTTGGTACGTATACGATAGAATACTCAAGTTTAAAATACAGATTAACACTTTATTGTGAATGACCTGGTAAAGCAGATGCATAATGCCTTTAGTTAGGGTCCATTGATGACCATCATCTAAACTGACCAGATGACAAGTATGCGGATTACTGATTTCTGAAGAAGTGTATTAATTATACATTGATTCCTGTACGGTGTTTAACATATATTGTAGTGATGTGTCTGTGCAGATTACTTCATTTGGGGGTCATGGATTTAACATAAGCATACAGGGTGTTTTAAACTTGTTATTAAAGTATCTGCGCAGTTAATTTTAGTGGAATTTGCATATTCGGCTGAGTCTGGGCTACTTATAAGCCGATATTTTATTGTGATGTCTATTTTTTCAGTAAGGTACGGTTTCCATTAGATGGGACAGAATCATACGCTTGTCTTGCTACAGACCGATAATTTCTTTCCTTTTTAGTATCCTGCTGTTTTCAGCCGCTCGTTCAGGGTGTAGTAGGATGTCCTTCATGGAGTTAGTGAATACTTGAAGGTTATTTGTCTGGATAACTTAAAAGACAGAATTGCCGCAATTTCATTGAAAGTTTATTTTAAACACGGAATTGGCACATTCATTGAAAGATACCACACGAAATATCTCTACCCATATAAACACGGAATGGCAGACTGGTATACGTCTTAACTTAATATATTTTCAGTTCCTCTTGCACCTGGATCTTATAAAGTGTCATTATGTATTAGTTTTTGTGAAAATTATCGTTTGCTAAGATTGCACAAAACTACTTTATATGGAACTGTAAAAAACGTACCACTGTGCACTATTACAGATTTGTTAAGTAAAATATTGCGTTAGGGCACACAACAATGCCAAGCCTTTCTTATGTAATTTTGTTAACATATTCATTTACCATTTGTGGTAGATGTGATTGAATGGATATCATGGTTAATTTTGACAAGAGTTATGGTCTATTTCAGCTGGTTTGGAGACATGTCAAAGCCAAATCTTTATAAGATTTGTCCTTATTGGATCCATGGACGCACTTATTATCACTTCTTCAGAGCACTTAAGGACTTGCCTTCCCTTTCTTATTATTTTAGGTGATCTGTATTTGAAGGTAACAGCACCATAATTAGTTTAGAGCTTGGATTCCTTTCTGACAAACCAAAAGAGATTGGCGGATCTTGGGGAAAGTAAAATGGGTTTGCGTAGTCTTAGTGATATACTGCTCTGTGGAGTCCTTTTTGCTAAGGGTTTAATATACTAACCAAATTAGTTTTCAGCTGGACACAATTAGTATAATTGCTGTGTTTAAAGATATTCATTCCATTGCATTTAATGCATTTTCATTATTGTCTGGGGTCATGGCATCAAATAACTTTTTTTGAGAGCTGCATGTTTGTAGAGGCCCTAATGTTATCTGGTGATGTCTGTTAGTACTTTTTTTCTAACAGTGCAGTAGACTAATTTGTATCTTTGGAGGTACAATAAGTTGCCACGGGGGCTGTACCCTAAAGGGTGTGGCAATTGTACCCATAGCTGTAGGTAAATGCACCTTTTAAGGTACAGAAATAGACTCTGAGAAACATTTTTGTACCATAGTGGGTGCATTAATGTTGTTTGCACCTCGGGGAGCAAAACTGTACCAGGGCTGCACCCGTTTTTTCCTGTGGGAGCTGCTGTTTTACCTAAGCTGAGAATGTTCTGTATCGTTCTGTGGTGTCAATATTATAGACAAATGTAAAGATGCAGTTTTTAACTTTACGGAATTATATCTTGGAGGGAAATTGAGAAAGAAGGTGACCGGAGACATTCTATAGCTGTGGACAAGAAAAAGGAGATAAAAGGTCTCTGTGGTTCAGAAGCTTTTATAGAAAACAGATACTCTTGAAACACATTTTTTTCTTTTTTCTGTGAAGGATGAAATCCATTTGATGAAACTTGGAAATATGTTGTATTTAAATGTGTTCCCTCAAACTCGGCAGGTCTTGCTATTTGCATACAATAAGTCAAAACTGGTGAAGAAGGATAATTCTCCTGGTGCTGCATTAGCTGTAGTTCTAGTTTTTTGCAACAATGTAACGCATCAGCTAATCTGCTCCAGAAAGTGTGTCTGTGTGTGACTGAGGCCTGTGGGTTTCTGTGGAACGTCGTAGTTAAGGAAGGATCACACTTCGCCAGAGGTATGTTCTAGTTTAGTGGTTTTACGGCTGGTGGCGAGTGTGTGTCATCAGGGTTCTCTCAACCCCAGATAGGAGTCTCAGGCTTTCAGGGAGAATGCCAGGAGGATAGTGGTCGACTGAGGATCTGAGTATATGGATTTTTTTGTTGAAGTACTGGAAGAATGACCGTACGATTGTGTAGCTTAGCCTAGACGAGTGCTGTTCTGTTGGAAGGCAGAAACACTTCGATTAGGGATAGTTTGGTAACGCATCACAGCAGGATAGTTGTGTAAATGACTAAGATGGCAGATGTCATCTGCGGCGTGGGGGTTGGGGGGGGGGGACGCCAGAGGCCGGCGGTGATGAAAATAGAGACAATGGCCCATCGTGGGAGATGTAAGACACTAACGCTTTTGCCCCCCCGAGAGAGGTAGGTCGATGAATGCCCACAGTGATTTTGTAGGCAGTGATGTAGGGGTCCTTCTGAAGAACTCTTGTATTACACTCTTAAAATGAACAGGAATTAATACAGTGCTGTAGATCAGTGTTTCTCAAACCCTTCCTCGGGGACCCCCAGATGGTTCTTGGTTTTGTACCCTTCCAGGTCCCGGGGAATTCTGAGAGATCAAAAACCCGGACTATCTGGGGGTTCCCGAAGACTGGTCTGAGAAACAGTGCTGTAGATTAACATTCAAGGATGCTGGTGATCAGAAGGTCATTGGTTCAAATCCCCAGGACTGCTGAGTGATTTCATTATTGGGCCCATGATCAAGTCCCTTACGCCAGAGATTGGCTGAAGCTGCTTTCTCTTAATGTACATCACTTTTGATAAAAGTGTTTGCTAAATAAATAAAATGTAATTCAGCATAGTTTTCAATCTGGTGGTTGTGCCTTTATACTCCCCTTACCTTCACAGGTAGTGGTGAGTAATTCAGGGCAATTCAATGGGAAACTTTAGTTGATGCACATTATATACAATAGATGAGTTGGATTTAGACCCAGTGTAGCAGGTCACTAATTTGTGTCGTGTGCATATGTGTCTTATATAAGGGTCTTTTATAAATATTTGTTCAAGGAGCGTGTAAGAACAGCGTCCCTGTGACAGCTTTCTGATGTAAGGTCCCTGCTTTGATGGCCTTTTCAGCTTCGAATTTTAAGCTTACAGTTGACTCGAGTATTATTGGCACCCTCCGAGCGAAAATGATTGCACAAAATAAACAGTACATGTAATGACTCAAATGTTCCGCTGAAACGTTTGCTGAAGCTGTTTGCTTTTACCACAGTCATTTTTCAAACACTGAAACATTTTGAGTAGTACTTTTTTTCACAGGTTTCCAAATTTATAATGTTGTCTGTATTTCGTAACCCTCTCTATTTATTTTTGGGATTTTTTTTTTCATCCAGTGGCGCCATTTTCTTTTGTTTCTTAAGTTGTTCAGCTAATGTTTAATAAAACATGTAGCCCGTCTGATATTTGTGTCGAAAACGTTTGCTGTTAATTATTAAGCAGCCTCCTGGTGAGGTCCAGCTCTTTCAGGCTCTCTGCAGACGTCTTCTGCCGCGCTGTGCTGCCTCAGGAGGGGTACGGACTGCGATCCATTCCTTTGCGGTACGACGGGGGGCTGGGAGCATATTAGATGGCTGTTCCATTGCGGTCCGTACGGTGCTTCTCTTCCGGTGGGTGAGAAGCAGTGCTTTGCTGTGCCTCATTTGGTGCTTCTGGTTGGGGTGTTGGGACCGGAGCACAGGATTTTCCCACAGCCCACAAAGTGGGTCCTTTTCAGCGGGACAGGATGAGAGCTTAGTGATTTACTGTGATCCACACAGATGTCTTGTTTCTGTAGACGGGGAAACATCTTGTGTTGTTTCATCTGGGTCGCTGGTTCTTCCCTCCTGCTTCGTGACTCCAGTGCGGTGGGAGATTCATCCCATAATGCCACACCTGCCTGAGTGTAGTCCCCTTACTATCGAGTCGTGCTGTAGCCGTTTACATTGAACCCCTCACCACACACGCACACCCCTGGGGGGGGGGGTCATTGTATAGCAAATGAATATGAATGAAGGAGAGGCTTTATCTCGTTATACGTTGCACATTATCTTGCTCCCCTGTGCCTCCCAGATGCTCCTGTTCACACCATATTTATTCCACATTCAGCACATCTTCTGCCTGATTGCCTTGTTCTTTTCGGGGGTTCCGATGATACCCCTGTTTTATTTAACTGGTGGACTATTTTTGGCAGACCCAGGTGGCTGGTCAAGCATTAGGTCAAGCGTTAGGTAGCGGGGCATGGCAGCTGGCGGGGGGTGGTGGTGGTGGACAAGATCGCAACAAACCGTATGTAAAAATCCTGAAAGTATTTTTGCGGATGTGACGATAAGGGAGTGTAACCTCAGGCAGATGTGTTGGATGCTCTTAGGCTAGCACTGATTTCCTGCTCTGGGTTTGCTGAGGGGGGGTAGACAGCAATTTATAAAACTCCCAGTACATGCAATGGGTGACTCAGCTCCCCAGGCACAGTGAGTAATGGCAAATCTGACAATAGACACCTAATTGTTTCTCGGTGGGACTGGAGTCCACTGTCAGACCGCAATAAGATACCTAATCCCCTTTATATTGCACCATGGATTATTTGACCATATTAGCAGCATGAATTGCACCACAGTCTAGCAGAAAAGCAATCACTGTTACAGATGTATGCAGATCAGGGGGTTTGGAACAGCAGTGTACTGGGGAGGTTATAGGTGAATTTTAACTAAATAGTAACCACAAAGTAACACACTGGGAGACAGAGTAAACTGGACAGCTACTAACACGGATTTTAAATCAATACGGCTAACGAGGGGCAAGCGTGGACCCTTACAAAATCAACCTATCAATATGGGCATTGGGACAGCAAGAAACAGGTGGAATGCATCAGTTAACAAGCACAGGAACTAGGATACTTTACCAAACACAGAGGCTAACAACACTAGGAACAAAAGTACAAGCAGAACAAAATAAAACGGGTACAAGTTCCCTCCGTTAGGTATATATTTATTCAGTATGGTCAGAAAGGGTTAATTGAATGTGCTTAATACAGAACAGACGGCAGTACTCTTCCTCGCTTTTTGAGCCTGTCTGGATAGGCTCTTGGTCTCCCCCGATGGATGAATGAGAGACGGAGAAATGTCAGAAAGACAATGGCAGGGGAGGGCAAAGGTGGCCTTTGGAGGTGGTTGCCCCAGGATGTGGGGTTCTGTTTTCAGAGGTCAGTAGATGTCATCGCGCCAGTCCGCCTGTGGTCAGTCAGGATGGCAGACCCAGAATCCCTGTAATTACCAGACCATCCATCCATCTTACAACTGCTTATCTAGTGGGGGGGGAGTCCCAGTTAAGGAGAGGATTTTATGATCAGCAGATGCATTGAGGGCTTGCATGGTCAGCGTGTAAACGGGGGAAATGCACAAGTAGAGTACCGTAGCCTTCAGAATCCTTGACTGAAACATAGTAGGTCTCAGTGATAGTACTTGTGTGCCGGTTTCTTGATTCGATGGGCTCAAAACACTTGCTATGTTTAGTTTGTGTTCTGTTAAATTCTTAAGCAGGCAAAGCTTTTATGCTTTTATTAAGCACAGCATGTTACAATTTCCAGGAACTCAAGTGACAGCTGCTTCCTTAGAGTTAATGTTAACGCGTGTATGTGAGCAAAGTGGGGCCTTTTGTGAGAGGGCCTTTGTGTGAGTGTGTGTGTGTGTGTGTGTGTGTGTGTGAAGGTCCAGTGGGTGCTCAGGCATCCCATGAATGTTGCACTGCATGCTGTCTGCCGCCAACATGTGACACTCCTCTGGGCGATGAGTGAGACTATCAGAAGTGGCGCTCTCACTGCGGCTTACAAAAGGCCTTGATGTTTACAAGAACCTACCCGAAGGGTTCTGTTCCCGGCCAAAGGTGCGACATCAGTGGCTGAATCACTGAATACTAGCGCTGGCCAAATGAAGCTTTCGCCGGAGTTTTTCTTGTGTGGTTTTCTTTCGGGCATGCCTTGGGCCCTTTTCATGAATGGGGTGCACCAGCTAGTAGGGTCAGAAGATAAAACAAATGGTTCATGAAGCTTCGATTGACCACATCACTACTGAATGCAGCTGAGTCCAGATTTCTGATTATATGCGTCTCTCTGGAGTGTCCCCTGAGTGTGCGCTTCTGAGGCCTGTCTCCCAAAATCCGGCAAATAAATGTCGAAATGATGCATTCTAATGTGTAGCCTGAAGCCGTGTTTAGTCAGCAGAGCCTCATTGCTCAAGGTTCTGCTTTGTTCTGTTTGAACTTTCAGAAGTTGCTCCAAACTCTTAATACACTTTATTAAGGCTTGTAGTTTTTGGGGGAAAAAAAACTTTGTAGCATCTCTTTGTTTTAGCATTCGCTTTGTATGAATTTTGAAAGCATTCCACATTGTTTGAATTACGTTTGGACTCTCCTCAGTTATTGGTTCTCAAGATTGATGCTCCACCCACACACAAGCAAGAGCCTTCATGTTTGCACATGCTGTCCTGTAGCACTGATGTGAATGAGATTGGGTGCTTCATTGGTCATTTATGGAAATGTATAATAAAAGGGGCAGCCTTGGATTTGTGTTGCACAATGGCACCAAAGAGCAAGATGGGCTGCAGCTTGAGGAAAGTTAGCGGTAGAGGTGAAATTTTGGCCAATAGCCTTGAAACCCGTAGAGGTCATGCCAATAGGTCACAGCAAATGAGGGGACTATGTAAATCAGAATACCGGCTGCCGGCACATATCAGGAATGCGAATTCTTACTGCCTGATCCCAGGTGCATTGTGGGCCGGCTCTTGCATTTCTGGTAGCTGCAGCGCCGCTTCAAATGTGGTGAGGACCGCATTTGATGACAGAGGTGTCTGGACCTTGAAATCTTGAGTCTAGATGGGTGACGTTCTGCTTCAGGACACCGATCTGCAGTCACCCACCTCGGCACACAGAACACTGATGGATGGATGGTTGGAAGGCAAGGCGGATGCAGGTTGCATCTTTGAAGCATGCGGGGAAGTGAAGGGAGGAGCTGGGCCTGTGAGCAGAAGGTCACTAGTTTATATCCCAGAGTCAGCAAAGTGATTTCACCATTGGGCCCTGAGCAAGGCCCTTACCCCCCAAGTGCTCCAGGGTCTGACTGACCCTGCTTTCTCAAAAATATACATCACTTTGGATAAAAGCTTCTGCTAAATACGTAAAATGTAAAATGGTTGGGGGTGTGTGTACTGAGTTGGAAATTGCATGTATGAATCCTGAGGGTTTTATGTGAGGGGTGTGTTTGCGTGACGTCGTATCCTTTGGAGGTAGAGTAAAGGCAGCTTTTTATTCTGAAGCAGCACAGCTTGGAGTTTGGGGAATTGGCCCTTCTGTCGGGAATCTGGCTGTTTCCGCAGAGTTCTGTCCTCCGTGTTGTTTTAAGAGGAAAAGGCGGAACACCCAGGACTCCCCGGCACCGAAAGTCCCGACTTCTCTGTCCTTCTGCAGGGCTATTTAATTTCTCCTCTGTGACATTTAGCTGCGAGCAGAAACGTTTGCTTGGAAATAGTGGACAGGGACTGGGCTGAGGGTAGACAGCGGCCTGATTACGGATCTAAAGTCGCGCCGTTCGTCAGTCATGGGACTGGGATCACTCTGGCAGAGCAGGGTTCAGGTATGATGATGCAAAAATCTCTGCTGTCACATGACGCCAGTGGCTATGGTAGAGCAGAGTCGGCTTTTTAATTTGTTTTGGGGGTTAGGGGTGAGATGGCATGACGAGGCTGGGTGCGATAAACACAGTGAGGGGTCACCTTTCCAGTTAAAGGTGTCTGCATCACTCAGACCACTTCTGTGCCTAATCTGGCCCTGAAGCTACACTGTAGCACAACACTAATCTTTTAAAATTGATATCCTGCCCCCAGCTCCTCATATTACCTGTCCATTAAGGGAGCCGGTGGGGGGGGGGGGTGCCGAGCTGGGTGATTAACGTGGGGCGGCAGACTAGCGGTGCCGGCCGCTCCTTCCTCATGTTCCCCGCGACCTGATTCCTGGCCTGGTTCTGGCAGCGGTAAATACAGCCGCTACAGTGTTGCTTCTTGGTCAGTTTCTCTCTCTCTTCCTGTTTTCTCATCTCTCTCTGCGTCGCCGCCGTCCCATTCAAGCACGATCTGCGTAATTTATTCATGGTATTCATGGTGCAGTTTCTTCATCTTGCTTCTCACCTCCTCCTCTTCATCCTCCGACGAAGGCCACCTCTCTGTTAGCCAAAGGCTGCCTTTCCTTTTGGCAGAAGACGCTCTGTGTCTGGGAACGTCTCAGAAGCCGCACTCAGGGTGATGTGGTCCAGGTGTGGGCATCTGATTTCTCTAGACTGCCAGAAAGAATGGTGCAGCCCTGGTACAGTTTTGTTCCCCAAGGCATAAACAACCCGAATGTATCCCAGATGGTATTGAAATGTTTCTCAGAGTCCATTTCTGTACCTTAAATTAGACCAGGAAACAAAAGCACACTTACCCACAGCAAAGGTAGGATTCTCAGACTACAGCCCCAGTGACAAGTAATTGTATCCTCAAGGTACAAATTGGTAGACAGTGTACGTTCATGTCGATACCTTAAGGTGTCACTGTGGTTCCTCCTCAAGGTGTCGCTGTGGTTCCTCCTCTTCGTTCTCCTTCTCTCCTGTGAGATGTCTCATCACGAACAGTCATCCATCATTGTGGTCTATGAACTTTACTGTGAGCCTTCAGATCTCTCCGTCTCACTCCTTCTTTCAGTACCTCCCTTGCTACCTCCCTCACTCTCTCTGTTAGCACGCAGCCCTTTTCTTCTCTACCTCCGTCTCTGTCCTGGCCATCTCTGGAGTCCCCTGGGTGGGCCTTCCTGATTCGATTTGGGGAGGTCATGTGACCGTTGGCGATGAAAGCGAGGATGGGGAATTTCTTTTGGTGGAGTGTTCTTCGTTTACCATCCTCCCGCAGGGATGAGGTGGTCTTAGCTTTTTTTTCTGGTTTACTAGTTTAAGAAGGAATTGCAGAATCCTACATTTATGCGGCTCCTAAACTTTGAAGATGCCGTGGCCTGTAGTAATCTGTGTTTAAAATGGATTTGTGTGCGGTGCTGAGAGTGTATGTGTGTATAAACACTTTTGTGAATAGAGTCTGTGCCAGTGACCTTTATACTCCCTAAACAAACATCATTAGTGATGCACTTTGTCACGTTTCAGTGGTCTTGCCTGCTGTTTACAGGGAGACCTAACCTTGTTTGGTGGTGGGGTGTGGGGATCAGGAGTCTGGGGTGGGGATGGAGACACAAACGCATGCGCTGATGCTTCAGGCAGCTTCCTGTCACCATTTCGCCTGAGCGACGCGTCTGGACAGCCTTGGAATGTGGGAGGGTGAATGCACAGCTGGAGGGGCAAGGCTTTGTGGCTCCGCCTCCCATAGCCCTCTGCCTCCAATCGCGTGCTTTCAATCTGCGAACTTCCACCGGTTCCTTTCAGTATTTTACCGAGCTTGTAAAATCATGGAATCGGAAACGCCTTGGCTTTTCCTGCCAATAAAATGCAAGTTGAAATGAGATGTCAAGGCACTTTTATTGACCCCCCCAGAGGGAATTTAGGAATGGGGAAAGTGTTTTTATTCAAAGCCATGTGCATTTTTTGAGGGTCACAATCCCCCAGGCAACTGTTGCTCGGGGGCCCAACAGTGAAGTCAATATACCGACCTGGGGATTAAAACTGACGATCTAATGATCAGGAAGATTTATCCTTCTAGTTAATTCATGTTGCTAAGATGCCAGAGGTCTGGCTTAAGCCTTTTCACGTTTCGTGTGGCAGTTACCCCAGCCAAGTTGTGCTTGGTTCTCCTGAGGGCCTGGGGCAGGGTCACAGTCTGGGCGGAAGTTGGACTCGGAAGTAGCTGTTCCTTGCATATCAGTGGTACTCTGTGCCACCTCCGGCTGTGGTTGTGAGTGACTGTCACAGCTGCCGGGGGACGCGAGCAGATGTGTGGGTGAGGCAGAGAGGGCAGGGGATCAGCGGAGGGAGAGCACCTGTCGAACACGCATAAGGATTGGTACTCCGTGTCTTAGGCCTAATATTAAGAGTTTATTATAGGCTGGCGGGATGGATGCCAAGGATCTCCGTGGCGACCTGCTGACTCCCGAAGTCCACGCCCCCCCCCCCCGACTCCCCTCTCCTCCCTCCTCCTTTCCCCCTGTGTGGCTCGGGTGCCCCCTCTGAACAGGAGCAGACATTCACACTATAACACTTTCACACACTCGGTGATGCGGGCGGCGGGACGCTTGCAGGCAGCAGGCGTGAAGGCCTGCCTTCCTGGCCGACAGGGCCTGTCTCTCTTAATCACGCTGAGCGCGGCAATAAAGAATGTTGAGTAATGAAACGAAGAGAATGTCGCGTATTCTGGCATAATGTTTATCTTCCTTGCGTTCGCAAATATGGCCGCCATTATTCTTTTGAATGTTGTAATTGGTTTTATTCCTATAGGAGGTAGTCGTGTAGTCTTGGGCTTATCGTTGTCTGTTTCTGGGTTCGGCAACAGGTCCAGTATGTAGGCTTCTTCGCTCAGTTTGACATGACCACCTCGTTAGGGTTTGGCCATAGGATTATTTGGACTGAATGTTCCGGAATGTTCCGTTACTGACTGAGAGTGTCTGTGAGCTGTCGTAGTGCACATCCTTCAGAGCTGGTCGTGTTTCCACGCCGCCTAAAAGTGTTCCTGTACATTCGGCACCCATTTTTGGTCAGTGGTTGGTGACTGAGCCCGGGGGTTCCCTTGGTGGGGGTCACGAGTTACTTTGGGGCTGGGGGGGCTGAAAGGTTTGGGGAGCCGTGGCGCAGTTTAGCAGCTGAATGCTTGTGATCTGTCATCTGCCTCATACAATAAATGTAAGTGTCTAGAAGAATGAAACAAGCTGTCTTCCCAGATTGGATGACTGTGTCCCCCCCGCACCGGACACCATGAGCACCATCTCCCCCACTGACTTCGACAGCCTGGAGATCCAGCAGCAGTATAATGACATCAACAACCGCTGGGACCTGGCATCGGAGGCCGACTGGGACAACGAGAACAGCTCGGCCCGCCTCTTCGAGCGCTCGCGGATCAAGGCCCTGGCAGGTACTCACCCTGCGCCCCCTCTGCCCCCCCGGCACCATTTTGTTCACATTCACCCTCACAGGGCAGTCATGAGCAGCCAAGCAGCTTCACGTGCAAGCGATTGTCATTGCAGTGTGTGGCCCTGCATATCGAGACATTACAATGCGTCATTTATTTTAGCTAAAAATCAGAATCTGGACCATTCTTTATGCACAGTGCTAGAGGAGGTGTTCCCAAATTGCAGGGCGGAGCGGTCACAAAATGATTTCCAGAAGTATGTTTATAAAATCTGGGAAAATGTGAAAAAATTTGCATAGTATCCGTAACAGGACAGTTAACATGTCAG
>JABFEB020000002.1:1921380-1950290 GCA_019775895.2 Stomatorhinus ivindoensis | reverse complement strand
CTAGAGCGCAAATGGCGCTCAACTAAACTAGGTGGTGATAAACCCAGAAGCTTTATAGAACTCAGAGAAGAGCAGAAACCCACCTGCCACGGTGGTACATTGGAGAACAGTGCACTGTGGTAGCGTGCGTTTTGACTGCGTCAGTGATTCTACAAGTCGTCAGTCGTCGTCATGAAAAGCACAGGCTGAGGAAGGTGTCACCAGCCGTCCCTCTACCTGCGACACAAAAAAACGCACAACAACCTGTTCGTTTGACTAATGCGGCACTAAGATGTTGCCGTAATTATGATCGTAAGCCTTAGTAAAGTTCAGTTGCATTTGTAATGTTCATGTGTGTTTAATGTTCATGAACATTTAATGTTCACAAGTGTTTGTAACGTTAACGCACGTTCACGTGTGTTTAATACTCATGGACATTTATAGTGTTTATGGGTATTTTTAATGTTAATTTGTTCATGTTCATGTGCATTTGTAACGTTCGCAAGCGTTTATAATGCTCTTGCGTGTTGGCAATGTTCATGCACGTTCATGAACGGTACACGCAGTCTACAGCTACCAGCTGACCCGCTCATCTTCCTCATACCCAGATGAGCGTGAGGCCGTTCAAAAGAAGACTTTCACCAAGTGGGTCAACTCCCACCTGTCCCGTGTCACCTGCCGCATCGGCGACCTCTACACCGACCTCCGTGATGGCCGCATGCTCATCCGCCTGCTGGAGGTGCTGTCCAATGAGCAACTGGTCAGTATCTCCCTCTCTATGCATCTCTCTGACTCTTATCTAATGCTTAATGTTTCTCCGTTTGTTCTTGCTCTCACTTTCTCCTATCTTTTTCAATGTCATGTGATCAGTGTCTACATATTTTTGAGCACGAGTGATAGAACAGCCATCACTTTTGCTGTTTGATCATTATCTTTTAACCCAATTATAAGGGAAACACGCCCTGTTTGTGTCTTTGTGCCCCGTTTGTGTCTTTGTGACCCCTTTGTGTCTTTGTGACCCCTTTGTGCCTTTTTGGCTGTAGATCTACAGACTATGTGATGATGTCCAAAAAAATTACAATGTGTAAACTGAGTGCCGAAACCATCTGAAAGTCACCCTCTTTTCGCTTCCCGATGGTCCACAGCCCCGGCCCACGAAGGGCCGCATGCGCATCCACTGCCTGGAGAACGTGGACAAGGCGCTGCAGTTCCTCAAGGAGCAGAAGGTCCACTTGGAGAACATGGGCTCCCACGACATCGTCGACGGCAACCACCGGCTCACCCTGGGCCTGATCTGGACCATCATCCTCCGCTTCCAGGTAGCTGCCCGCTTTCCTGATCAGCAGTCCTACTTTCTGCTTATTTAAATTCTCAAAAGAATGGGGGCTACATTTATTCAGCTTATCTGCCATTTTTATCCGTGGCAATTTGTAGTCTATAGACATTTCTGCAGGTAGGTGTCTGAAGAGAGCAATCAGACTTACTTTTCTCAAACCAGCAAACACTCCCAGACACCAGCTGACCCAAAGACAACCTTTTCAAGGCATGTAATATGTTTATCTTTTTAATAGGGATTTTAAAGCTCCAAATAATTGTTTTCAGATCCAGGACATTAGTGTGGAGACCGAGGACAATAAGGAGAAGAAATCAGCCAAAGATGCTCTTCTGCTGTGGTGCCAGATGAAAACTGCAGGGTACGAAAGTGGAGATCTTTTTTCCATCTATTCAGCATCAGTAATCTCTTCTAGTAGAGGGTCACGTGATCATGGGACCTATCCCAGAATGCACAGGGCACAAGGCTGGGGACACTCAGAATGGCATGCCAGTCCATCACAGGACACACACTCTCCCACACAGTCACACACTGTAATGCAGAGATGCCAGATTTCCTATATGCATGTTTCTGGACTGCGGGAGGAAGCCCGCATGCCACGGGGAACAAGCATGCTGTACTATTAGTTTTTCTTGTTTGCGTTTTAATGTGCATAACATAGCAATTCATTTTAAAATGGCAACGTGCACTTGAAAGATGAATCGTGCAGCATCCCGGACTGGCTAGACTAGATGATGATGATATCACTGTCTTAACTTTCCATTACATATTTGTGAATCTTCTTGTTCAAACGATTCAGTGTTATTTTCAAGAGCAAAGCTAATCTTTTCAAACCAAATGTATTGTGGCTAAGCATAGCTTTATTTTCCGTGACAGTCAGGCTCGTGATAGTTCTGGTCCCCACTCCTGTGATATTCGATTATTTTTACTTTAAAAAAAAATTTTTTTTTCAAGTTCTAGGGTCTTATTCACAGCGAGATCCCCTTGCTTGCAGGTACCCCAATGTCAACATCCATAACTTCACGACCAGCTGGAGAGATGGCCTGGCTTTCAACGCCATTGTACACAAACACAGGTGATCCAGCCTCCTCCTCCTCCTCACTTTACGGAGGTTAAATTCCTTCGTATGCTTATAGTTACAGGAATACAGGTTTACAGTTTCATATTTCTCCCACTGTTGCCAGAAAGGGCCTTTTTTCGCCAGGTTCAGGTTTGGCCACCAGCATTCTGAGATGATGTAACAGAAATGGATCTGTGTGTGGTGTAGAGCGTTCGCGAGTGCCTTACCTCATCCAGGTGCCAGCTGGTGTAGCTGTGATCACTTGCTCTCTGAGTCTACCCCCATGCGTAACACCCGTCTGGCTGCCGTATGACCTGTGTGGGGAGAGACCTAAAAAATTAAAGACGGAAGACATAATATGAGGAAAGACGTATTGGCCAGACTCCCCCTGTTGGTCACTGATGTGATTGCAGTGCTGTTTTTTCGGAATCCGAATCAGAAGACAATTATCCCAAAGTAAATTGTTTGTTAGGCTGCACATTATACGACCTCACAACAAGAGAAAAATAGACAGTACGCAGAACCACATACAACAATCTCTGTGTGAGAATAAATAAGCATGACATCAAGAGATGATAATGGTGAGAATTAAGTATGACATGAAGAGGTGATTATGGTAAGAATTATAGTAAATACTGTGCTTGAAATATATGTGTGCAGGGTCACGTGGTTGAAATCCCCTTGATATCAAAATAAAGGCGTCGGATTGTCTTGTCTGGAGTTTTGCGATAGTTACGTGAATGACATCACACGCTATCACCGCTTTTTTGAGTTAATGATTCCCGTTCTTTTGATCAGATTTTCCTATGCAGAATTAATTAAGGTATTCATCAATGCATTTAATGTAGTCTGTAAGTTCCTGTTCGCGGGAAAGCAAGACAGGAGTGTGGAGAGGAGCTACAAAATGTTCCTGGTCAAGATGACCTAGGGGTGGGTTCCTGAACTTTGGTGGGAAAGTGTCTTCTGGGCATTTTGTGAAGTGCTTGATAAAAGACATTTTGCTCCCTTTTAAAAGTCCAACATAAATACAGTTGAATGGTGAGACTGGAGGAGCTTTAGAACACAGAGTCGCATTAAAGAGACCGTGCTTGTTCACCCTCCAGGCCTGACCTGATAGAGTTCGGCACACTGAAGAAGTCGAATGCACACCACAACCTGCAGAATGCGTTCAACATGGCGGACAAGGAGCTGGGCTTGACTAAACTGCTGGATCCCGAGGGTCAGTCCGGCTTCCTACCTCTGACCCAAACACACACACACACACACACACACTATGCGTATTCATATCTTTATGGGGACTCCATTCATTTCTACGGACATAAGCCTAATCCCAGCTATGACCACCTTAACCCCTACCCAGCCCTAACCTTAAACATAAATAACCAAACAAAATACAAGACTTTTGCCTATTTTAGTTGATCAATTGCATTCAAGGCGTTTATAAAACTTAGGTTATTCTTGTGGGGACTGAAAAACACGTTCCCAGAAGGTAAAAAGTTTTTTTTTCCCATTGTGGGCAAATCTGGTCACTCTTTCTTTCACTCTCTCTCATAGACACACACTCCCATTCTCCCGCTAGCTGCCTTTGGTCTTTGTCACCTCAATCTCTTGTATTAATTTGTCATAAGTTAAGATTTAGGACTTAAATTGCCATAATGGATATTAACACTAATAAGTCATACAAATTATGCAATTACTGTAATGTTTGTCACTATTCCCATTTGAAGTACTAATACTTCCAGCACATTTCCCGTAAATGACTCATCACAGACAGTGAGCTTATGTATAGCAGTAAACCCCCCCCCTCACCGAATGGGGGTGAAGTGTAGAGTCTCTAGGACATTTCTTAGTGCCAAATCTTGTAAATATCCCTCAGAATCGGAATGGACCAAGGGAATCAGTACTGTACAAGGCTGGAGCTAAGCTTTGGAGTGCGGTTGGTTTTCCCCAGTTTGCAAAAGCACAAGACAGGAGCATGTGTTAAGTAAAAGTCCTCCTTCATGCACAGATGTCAACGTGGACCAGCCAGATGAGAAGTCCATCATCACTTATGTGGCCACCTACTACCACTACTTCTCCAAGATGAAGGCCCTGGCGGTGGAGGGCAAAAGGATCGGCAAGGTGAGCCTTTTCATTCTCTGCTCTTAGCGGAGCATTGAAAGTCCATTTAGGCTATATGTTTATATGTGAATATGGGTTTTTGAGGGTCAGTACATTGGTTAATGCGCCTCCCAGGTGCTGGACTACGCCATCGAGGCCGACCAGCTGGTGGAGAAATACGAGACTCTGGCATCGGAGCTGCTGCAGTGGATCGAGCAGACCATCCACACCCTGAATGACCGGAAACTGGCCAACTCTCTGACCGGTGTGCAGAACCAGCTGCAAGCCTTCAACACCTACCGCACTGTGGAGAAACCTCCCAAGTAAGTGCAGCTGCAAAAAAAAGCACATTAACCCACATTTGCTGAAAAAAATATGTATGGGGGGTGTGGAGTTTTTGATCATTTCACTCATTAAGTGTCCGGATCTCAGCTGAGATCTGCAGAAGATCTGCATAAGATCTTTATGATGGACCTGTGTGACAGGTTCACAGAGAAGGGAAACCTGGAGGTCCTGCTTTTCACCATCCAGAGCAAGATGAGAGCCAACAACCAAAAGGTCTACATGCCAAAGGAGGGCAAACTCATCTCCGACATCAACAAGGTATCAGCAGTTATTGTGACCTACAGTGTGGCTGGTATGATAGAGAGCACACACACGGGTGTGCTCTGATTGGCCTGGAGGTAGCTGGGTTCCTGAGACCATGTTCATTATTGGCTACCAGGCATGGGAGCGGCTGGAGAAGGCGGAGCATGAGCGGGAGCTGGCGCTTCGCAATGAGCTGATTCGCCAGGAGAAGCTGGAGATGCTGGCGGCCCGCTTTGATCGTAAGGCGGCCTTGAGGGAGACCTGGCTGAGTGAGAACCAGCGCCTGGTGTCCCAGGTAAACGCCATTAGCAAAACCTGGTCTTTACAGTCCACAAGGTCGTTCCTTATAGTAACTGGAAGGACAAAGCAAATGCAAGGTTATGGGCAGGGTAGCTGGAGGAATAAGATAGTAGGATTAGTGTTAGGCTTAGTCATAAGAGGGTTATGTTGGGTTTAGGGTTGGTAATGGGTTAGATTTAGGCTTAGGGTTGGTAACTGCGGGGTTTGGGTTAGGTTAAGGGATAGTAACTGCAAGGTTTGAATTAGGCTTAGGATTGATTACTGCAGGGTTTGGGTTAGGTTAAGGGTTGGTAACTGCAAGGTTTGAGTTAGGTTTAGGATTGATTACTGCAGGGTTTGGGTTAGGTTTAGGCTTAGGGTTGGAAACTGAGGGGTTAAGGTTAGGTTTTGGCAGGGGCTTCGTTAGGCCTATTTTAGGAGGGCTTTAACAGCCCTAAAATGATGTTTAGCCCCACAAGATAATATGTGTATTTAACAGCTCAAGTCATGACTAGTCTGCCATTGCCCCCCCCATAAAGACTCAGCCTCCATTCATCTCTAACTATGCCCCTGGGTTTTGGGTAGATAAATCAAAGCTTAGTTTTAGGCTTAGGGTAGGTAACTGGAGGCTTGGTGTTAGTAATTGGAAGTTTGGGGTTAGGTTTAGGGTTAGGGTTGGAAACTGGAGGATGATGCACATCTCTGTGGATAATAATCAGCTGGTATATTTAACATTCATTAAGTAAGACGATATAGAGATACGATAGGGGAAGATACACTAGATGCAGTTAGCTAGTGGTATTTTCGTGACTGTCTGAAGCCTCATTAAAAGTTCAGTCCTTTGTCGTGTTTATTCCTTTCTGCCAGGATAACTTCGGCGTGGACCTCGGCGCGGTGGAGGCAGCCACGAGGAAACACGAGGCCATCGAGACGGACATCATGGCGTACGGGGAGCGCGTGGTGGCCGTGGAGGCGGTGGCACGCGAGCTGGAGGCGGAGCGGTACCACGACGTGCGGCGCGTGCTGGCCCGGCGCGACAACGTGCTGCGGCTCTGGGAGTATCTGCGCGAGCTGCTGGCTGCGCGCCGCGAGAGGCTGCTGGGCCACCGCGACCTACAGAGGCTGCTGCAGGAGATGAGCTACGTCATGGACTGTACGGCCGACATGACGGTAACGCAGAACCGCCGCGAGTGGGATCGGGAAGTGGGCGGGAACAAAGGGTTTAAACAGGAAGTGCCTGTGCTTGTCTTTAAACAATCTTCTGAAACTCTATCACTTCCTGGGGGATCCCCTTACTTTGACTGTAATAGAAATCTACACCAGACTAAAGTCTTTTTGTGTTTTGTAGTGGATAAAATGGGGATTTTGATACACCTCCTGACCTGTGCATCCCAGCTCAAATTTTGTTTCTTGCAATGCCCCCCCAAAAGAGTGAATTATAAAAAAACTGCAATGTAATACCTGAATATAACATTGCCTTCGAGAATGCCTTGTGTCAGTTTATAAATATGTTGAGTTCTGTTATAGTTTCTTTTGAGATCAGAAAGATACTGGTGAATCTGGGTTCCCTTCCTACAGTACAGAGCACAAGAAGAATCCCATCAGTGGTTGTTTATTTCAGTTTTCAGTTTTGCGGCACACTACAAACGCAAGTGCTGCCGAGGAGTTGACAAGGCATAAGTGTAGCTGGGCTGAGCTTCCAATCAATGCACAATTACAAGTGTAAAGTAGTATAGGAGCAAGAGCTACACAGCATCTTCCAGACAAAGCAAGTACCTAATAATACTACTATTCAGTGACCAAAGGTGCAGTATTGGGAATATTCAGGAATCCTATAGTGTAGTAGAGGAATTCCTGGAACAGATGAGACTTGAAGGTGGAGAGGGAGTTTGATGAGCAGTTCAAGGTGCATGTAGTAGGAATTTGTTTGGTAATCGAGAAATGGCAAATCTGAATCAACTTAAAGCCTCAGAACATAATCCAGCTGTATTTATCATTGTGAATTGAGTTACCTCAAGATTAAACAGTTTTCCCACACACTTTGAAACAGTGTTTCTCAAACTAGTCCTGGGGCAGCCCCAGACAGTCCACATTTTTGCCTTCTTTCAGCTCCTAGCCAATCAAGGACACCACATACTTGGCACAGGTGTGCAGGGAGCAGGGAGGGAGCAAAAATATGGACTGTAAGGAGGTTCTCGAGGATTGGCATGTTGAGTAAACAATGCTTCAGATTTCAGGAAGACACTGGAAATGTATCCTTAACAATGCCTTCCTTGCCCATCTCCAGGGGCGCCTGCAGTCCCAGGACACTGGGAAGCACCTGTATGACGTGGAGGACCTGCTGCAGACCCACACGCTGGTGGAGGCAGACATCTCGGCCCAGGCGGACAGGGTGCGGGCCGTGCAGGCCGCGGCCCAGCGCTTCACCAGCAGCGAGCCCAGTGAGCGCCGGCCGACGTTCCGCGGTCACACGCCCTCCCCGCACACTCATCCGGCTGCCCAGTCACTGTCACCCTCTGTGTGGGTACTGACCTGCAGTGCAGATAAATGCAGGTCAATGTACGGCAGGCTACAGGGACGGGAATGGGAGGCTTTATAAAGCAACAGGCAAACAGGGGACAAGGTCCTTTAGGAGGAGCGAAAGAAAACACGATAAGTATCTCGAACGCTGAATGAAAACCGTCAACATGCAAGAAGAAGGTCAAAATATGGAGAAGCCTTGCTGACCTTGTGTAGCTCTCCTCAAACAGACCATCTAAGCTCTCTGTCACTGAATGGGTTAAACATAGAGGTCACTCTCCATGACAGTCGCACTGGGGACAATATCAGTGCCTCTGACCTTTACCATCATCAGTCCAACTATTTATCCTGGTCAGTGAAACGGGAAGTCTCTCTACATCCCAAAATTAGTGCCACTGATCCAAAAATCTTAGACTGTGTCATGAAACGTGCGTGACGCAGTAAGAGCAGGGGCAGGATGTGAACCCCCCAATGCTGGAGGTGTGAGGCAACAACAGCTGCCCACCGAAGCACCGTGCCTCCCTACTCTGCCTCCCTGCTCTGCCTCCTTACTCTGTCTCCCACCAAAGCACAATGTACTTTAGTCCAAAATGCACATACTGGAGTCACAGAATTCAGAGTAAAATTGAGGTTTGACGGCATCAGTGATAAATGAAGGGTACGGCCTGATATACAGTAGAGATACATAAAATGTGTGATGTAACGCAGTAGAACTGAGGATGGCATGCATGCGTGTTCTGTCTGTATGTGAACATGTGTGTAAATGGTTCCGCAGCCTACAAGCCATGCGAGCCGGCGCTGGTCAGCGAGAAGGCGTCCCAGCTGGGCCAGGCCTACGAGCAGCTAGTCCAGCTGGCAGCGGAGCGCCGGAGCCGCCTGGAGGATTCACGTCGCCTCTGGCAGGTGCTGTGGGAGCTGGGCGAGGAGGCGGCCTGGATGCGCGAGCAGGAGCAGATCCTGGCGCGCGCCGACTGCGGCCGCGACCTCACCTCCGCCCGGCACCTGCTCAGCAAGCACGAGGCCTTCCGCGACGAGATGGCAGCCCGCTACGGGCCGCTTAGCAACAGCATCGCCGCCGGGGAGGCCCTGGTGGAGGTAGTTATGCAAACCCATTCAGGGAATGGAATTTTCACCATGACTGTGACTAGCCTTGAGCGTCTAGTACTGCATAGAGTGACAAATAAATGGTGATGCAGGAGGGACACTTCGAAGCCCCGAAGGTCGTGGAGAGGATAAAGGACATTCGAGAACAATGGGCCCACTTGGAGCAGGTAGGAATGGAATATACCTAGTGATTGAGCATGGTGATTTTTTTATATTGTATATATTTTATATTGTGGATTTTTACCAGAATCCACAATATTTTGTGATAGGTGAGACCTCCAATTCTTTTATAACACTTATCTTCTCAGGGTTTTTTCTAGCCTTTAATAACTTGTATGTATCTTGATTGGATGGTCCATATCTCTTCTTCCCTCCAGGCATCCCAGCTGCGGCACAGGCTCCTCCAGGAGGCCGTGGCCCTGCACCAGTTCCAGACCGACGCCAATGACATGGAGGCCTGGATCCTGGAGACGCTGCGGCGGGTATCCAGCACGGAGGTGGGCCACGACGAGTTCTCCACGCAGACGCTGGCGCGCAAGCAGCGCGAGGTGGAGGAGGAGATCCAGAGCCACCGCACACTCATCGACTCGCTGCACGAGCAGGCGGCAGCCCTGCCCCCCGCCCATGCCAACTCACCGCAGGTTAGCGCCGCCGTAAGCCAACATGCTAGCATGCCGGGGACTTGCAAGTAAGCCGAGCGCGACCAAGGGGCAAGCTAAGCGCTAAGCTAAGAGCTAACAGGCTAAGCAGCCATAGCTGAGAGCCTTTTCAGTACCAACTGAAAACCACAGCCAGAAGTAGCCCTGTTATTTTAATAATTTGTTCCCACGAAGAGCTGATGTTCGTCATTTCAGCACGTGACATTTTGTGCAACCACTCTTTATTTAGCGACTACCTCAGTTAGCGGCCATTTGCAAATATGAGGTTAATAAAAAAAAAAATCATTTTCCAACCAATGGGTGCATTTACCAAATTTTGTACACCTGATAATGCACATGGGAGTGAGGGAGATTGAGTATGGAAGGCTCAACTATGACCAGAGTGCCGTAATTTTCATTTAATGACCATTTCTGTTAACGACACGATCATTGGGACGGAACTCAGTCGCTAAACAAGCAGCGGGTACATGTCGTTCTCCTGGCTTCTCTGCTGTTTGGCCAAATTTGAAGGGAGAATATTCATAGATTGTTCTCCTACCGCCCATCCTCTCCCCCCCAGGTGGAGGGCCGGCTGCCAGCCATCGAGCAGCGCTACGAGGAACTAGAAGCCCTGTCGGCCGTGAGACGCAAGGCCCTGGAGGGTGAGCTGGCCCTTTATCGTATGTTCAATGAGGCAGGCGCCTGCCAACTCTGGATCGGGGAGAAAGAGCAGTGGCTGGACAGCATGGAGATTCCCAGCAAGCTGGAGGACCTGGAGGTGGTGCAGCAGAGGTGAGAGAGAGGCGAAGGGAATGATTCACTGGAAGTTATTGCCATTCCAGGCAGCATAGGACGGATTCTGATTCCAGAACCAAGCCAAGTAGCTTCACCACTAAAATTCAGCAGTAACTGGATTGCTTTCATGTTTTTCTTTCATTGAGATGCTTAGTAACTGGATTGGATTTATCTTCACCATTTGCTCCTGTGTGTGAGTTGCAGGTTTGAGACTTTGGAGCCGGAGATGAATAATATAGCGACCCGCATCGATGATGTAAACCAGGTGGCGCAGCAGCTTCTGAACTCAGACCACTGCAGCAAAGACCAGATCCACCAGACCCAGGACCAGCTCAACACCAGGTGGTGCACCATCACTCGCACAGGCGTCACACATTCTGCTCGGATTCTGTCTTCCTCTGTCACACCTCGCCTTCCCCCCCCTTACGTACCTTGGTCAGGTGGAAGGACTTCCAGCAGCTTGCTGGCCAGAGGAAACAGGCGCTGGACTCTGCCCTCAACATCCAGAACTATCATCTGGAGTGCAATGAGATCCAGAGCTGGATGAAGGAGAAGACTAAAGTTATCGAGTCCACCCAAGGTCTGGGTAATGATCTGGCTGGGGTCATGGCCCTGCAGCGGAAGCTCACGGGCATGGAGCGAGATCTAGAAGCCATCCAGGTAGGCTCATCCCTCCTTGGTGAACTGTTAAACCTGGATTAGCATTTAGCATTTATAGTTAGAGCATTAGCATGATATCTGGCATGTTTGGATCATCAAAATAATAGCAATTATATATTAATATTACTGATTTTTATTTTAGGGCAAACTGGATGACCTGTGTCGAGAGGCGCAGAAACTGGCCCAAGAACATCCCGATCAAGGTGACGAGATCCAAGCCAGGCTGCTGGAGATCCAGGATGTGTGGAAAGAGCTGAATGGCACCATGAAAGGACGTGAGGAGAGCCTAGGTGAGGCCAGCAAGTTGCAGGGCTTCCTGCGGGACCTGGACGACTTCCAGGCCTGGTTGTCCCGCACCCAGACAGCCGTGGCGTCCGAGGACAGTCCCACCTCTCTGGCTGAGGCTGAACGCCTTCTGGCGCAACACAAGACCATCAAGAACGAGGTGGACAACTACAAGGAGGACTATGAAAAGATGCAGGCCTTGGGGGAGGAGGTTACCCAGGGCCAGACGGATGCCCAGCACATTTTCCTGGCCCAGAGGCTACAGGCACTGGACACCGGCTGGCACGAGTTGCACCGCATGTGGGAGAATCGGCAGAATCTGCTGACCCAGGCTTCCGACTTCCAAACTTTCTTGAGGGATGCCAAGCAGGCTGAAGGTTTCCTCAACCGGCAGGTCAGAGGGCTGGGGCTGGAGGTGGGAGTGACAGATATGGGAAGCATGAGAAAAGAGGCTGTTTCTAAGGGGATCCCCTTAGGGAGATTCAAGCAGTATCGTGAGAAATGGATTCGGAGAGTGAATTTGAAACATACATTTGGTTCACATTGAGCATTTTATGTATCATTCTGGTTTCCGGTAAAATATTAAGGTCATAAATTCTTTACTCCCCCAGGAATATACTTTGTCCCACATAGAAACACCCTCAAGTCTACAGGCAGCAGAGAATGCTATCAAAAGGCACGAGGGCTTCATGAACACGATGGAGGTAAACGAGGAGAAGATTATGAGTGTTGTAGACACTGGGTTGCACTTGGTCAACACGGGCAACGCCAATGCGGACAAGATCCAAGAGAAGGTGGATTCCATCCAAACCAGGTGAGAACGATGTTTGAAAGGCAGGTAGCAACCAAAAGAACAGGACAGGTACAGGGAAGGACTGGGTGATCTCCATCTTTAGCAGTGACCTTTCTTTTTGTCCTTTCTCAGGTATGAGAAGAACAAAAAAGATGCCAGTGAGCTTCTGGCAAAGTTGAAGGACAATCGTGAGCTTCAGCACTTCTTGGAGGATGGCCAGGAGGTAACTAGGGAAAGCGGGCTCGTGGTCTAGGCGCAGGTGGTGCTGTTCCAAGATCTTCCAGAGTATTCTTTTACGATGAATAAAAGACCAAGATCAATACCATGAAAAAAAAAGATTAAGGTGAAGATTAATGTGAGCTTTCGTAAGCAAAATAAATGCATTTTAAAATACACGACAACCCCATTTTCTTATGTAGCTGAGCCTCTGGATAAACGAGAAGATGCTCACGGCCCAGGATATGTCCTACGATGAAGCCAGGAACCTCCACAGCAAGTGGCAGAAACACCAGGCCTTCATGGCTGAGATGGCTTCCAATAAGGACTGGCTGGACAAGATCGACAGGGTACCCTGTCTGCATTTCAATTGTGACTATTTCTATAAGTAACTCCGTACTGTTTAGCACATCCCCTTTTTGCCTTAACGTCTCCAGGAAGGACAGACATTGGTGCGCGAGAAGCCAGAACTGGAGCCAGAGGTGAATCAGACCCTGGCAGGGCTCCAGCAGCAGTGGGAGGAGCTGGAGGCTACAACCCGCACCAAGGCGCAGTGCCTCTTTGATGCCAACAGGACAGAGCTCTTGACACAGAGCTGCTCAGCCTTGGACTCTTGGCTGAAGAACCTGTCCTCCCAAGTGCAGAGCGATGACTTTGGCAAAGATCTGACCAGCGTCAACATCCTCCTGAAGAAGCAACAGGTGTGCGGACCACAACAGGACAGGGCTTTGAAGGAGAATCGTTTAAATATTACTACAGTCATAACTACAGTGCAACTGTGGTTCAGGGGGAACTGTGGGGCTTTCATTTTTAATGGACCTTATCTCCATGGTCATATCTGCTTCTGGTCTCTGCAGATGTTGGAGCACCAGATGGAGGTGCGAGAGAAAGAAGTACAGTCGCTGCAGGCCCAGGCACAGGCCCTGTCCCAGGAGGATGCCGGCCTGGTGGAGGTTGACTGCCAGCGGATGCAGGTGGCCGAGAGCTTCTCCCAGATGGCTGAACCCATCAGACAGCGACGGCAGCTCCTCCTGGCCTCCAAGGAGGCCCACCAGTTCAACCGTGACCTGGAAGATGAGATTGTGAGCAGCACAGAACTGTACTTTTGGCCCAGTTGCTTAAATACCAGGGTGATTAATGCCTGAAGTGTCACTGTATCCTCCTCCTTTTAGCTGTGGGTCAAAGAAAGGATGCCTTTGGCGACCTCTACAGATCATGGGCGAGACCTACCTAGTGTGCAGCTTCTCATGAAGAAAAACCAGGTAAGAGGTTCAGTCTCTTTATGGCGAGAGCCAGTTGATGGAGACACGTTGGGTGAAAACAAGCAGAAGCCCCCAAAACGAATAAGGTTCTTTTTAATCATGGTAAAGGGTTAATATTCTCTTTCCTCTCCAGACCCTGCAGAAGGAGATCCAGGGCCATAAGCCTCGCATCGATGACATCCAGGCCCACGGGCACTCCATGGCTCTCGCTGAGAAGGGCCAGGATGACCTGGAGGAGCGCTTGGCCGAACTGCGAGACTCCTGGGCAACGCTGATCTCCGAGACGGAGAAACGGCATGGCCGGCTGGCGGAGGCCCAGAACGCCCAACAGTTCTACGCGGACGCCGCTGAGGCAGAGGCCTGGATGGGGGAGCAGGAGCTACACATGATGTCTGAGGAGAAGGCCAAGGTGAGCGCCTGGAGGCTTCGGATCGTTCCGGGCCAGTTTACCAAAAGCAGAGTTGCAAACGTTAGGCACTTACGCTACACAGAAAGCGTTGGGGCAGTTTGAAAACCCTACAGAGTATTTACGAAGCAAAGATCTCGCTCCAGCCAACTGACAGAAGCTGGTCATTCTGGGAACAACGTGACTGAACAGCCAACAAGCGTGTAAGCTTTTGGGAAACGGACCCCCGGTCTCAGGTGGCTGGATTATTGGCCATGTGAATAGCCCCGCAAGCCAGAAAACAACATCGAGAGAAAGGAGGCCGTCACGTGAACCTGGATGACCTTCGTGCTGTTGCAACAGTTTTCGTTGACACCGTGCAATGTGCTGTTATGTCTGCCAAAGAGTTCCTGTTCATGTAAGTGTTTTTTAATAGTGTTCATATAGCGAAGTTCAAATACAGTAAATTTTATGCCCAGTTAAAACAAACGCACTTAAGACTTCCATTCCGCGTACCGTAAAATATCTTTAAATTCAGTTAAAATGACCAAATCCTTCAGTTTCAGCTCATTTTCTTAAATGAATGAAGTGTTGTAGCCATGGAGCTAAAGATGAGATTTGAAAAGAACATTGATTGGCTTTTTTTGGTGCTGGGGAGCGAGGGTGTGAGAGCAGACAGACCACATGCTGTGTGCATTCCAGCTCGCTTATTCTCCCTGTCGGTCGGCCCCTCGGCGAATCCAAAATGGCTAACGTGAGCAGGCAACTTTCCCAGTCTGTTAAATCCCAGGAGTTATAATTAAGTCCCCTGTTTTGATCCCACGTCACAACGATCTACAAGCCATTCTCAGTGAATTCAGTCTTGCACCCGAGAGACTCCGTATATCCAGGAAGTGAATTATAATTGCTTTGGGCGGCGTCTGGGAGGTCAGGCTCATGAAGGGCTCTCTTATCAAGGGTCCGCTCTCCTGCCTTTCGCGTTCGGCCCTTTGGCCCCCGGCGTTATGCTGGGCTGCTGCTCAGTGTGTCGCCGCTAATTGGATGTTTCTGCACTCGTAGGACGAGCAGAGCGCCCTGGCGATGGTGAAGAAGCACCAGGTGCTGGAGCAGGCCCTGGAGGACTATGCCCAGACGATCCACCAGCTGGCTAATAGCAGCCGGCTCATGGTGACCGGCGAGCACCCTGAGAGGTGTGTGTGTCACACTTGATGTCTTCCGATTCTTGCTTACAAATTCACCATTATAATCAATTTTGGGATGTTCCATTGACGTTACTGAGTCGCTACAACCCAGCGGCTATTGTAGGATAAAAAGGGGTCAACCAATGATATACTCTGGGGGCCAGTCAGCTTTCAGCGGGGCCCCTATGACCTCTGCTTGCTGTTTCCATAAAGATTCTATGGTTCATCCCTCCGCTTCTGTCCCCACTTAGTGAGCGGATCACGCTCCGGCAAGCCCAGGTGGACAAGCTGTACGCCGGGCTGAAGGACCTGGCAGAGGAGCGCTGTGGCCGCTTGCAGGACCGCCTGCAGCTCATGCAGCTAAAGCGGGAGGTGGACGACCTGGAGCAGTGGATCGCCGAGCGGGAGGTGGTGGCAGGTTCCCACGAGCTGGGCCAGGACTACGAGCACGTCACGGTACCGTCACCCTTCTGCTAAACGGACCGACTTATCCTCATAACAGCTCGTACATAACAGAACACTGCACATTTAGTTGCACTGGCCATTTGCACACACTTTCCACCTAATCAGTGTTTATGTTTTTCTTATGTCTAAAATTGAATGTCCATTTCTGGAAGTGTACCATCTTAATGTCTTGCTTTTCTATATTTAGTTTGCTACTAGCCAACTGTAAAAAACATGCAGCCATGCGAGTGGCGAGCTCAATATTCAGCCCCGTTTATATGTTTTGCATTTTTCCATTTTATTCTATTCATTCCTTTTCTTCATTGAGAGCAATGAGGACCAATACTTAATCTCAGTGCATGATAAAGGCATCATAGAGATACCATGACACTTTTACTTACGACTCTGGCTTTTGCCCCACCTTCCTGCAATTTCTAACGGCACCTGTTTTGCCTTATTTTTGGGGCAAACAGTTGTTCAAAATACATAGAAGTATTTTATTCAGATCCATGACTTTAACGTCAGGCTCCACTCATCCTCTCATTTCCCTTCCTTCAGATGCTGCGGGACAAATTCCGTGAGTTTGCCCGCGACACGAGCACCATCGGACAGGAGCGCGTGGACAGCGTCAACGCCCTGGCGGATGACCTCATCGAGTCAGGCCACCCGGAGAACGCCAGCGTGGCCGAGTGGAAGGACGGCATGAACGACTCCTGGGCCGACCTCCTGGAGCTGATGGACACGCGCACGCAGATGCTGGCCGCCTCCTACGAGCTGCACCGCTTCCACCAGGACGCCCGCGAGGCGCTGGGTCGCGTGCGAGAGAAGCACGAGGCGCTGCCCTCCGATCTGGGCCGCGACCTCAACTCCGTGCAGCATCTGCACCGGCAACACACCGCCTCCGAACACGACATCCAGGCCCTCAGCGGACAGGTTCGTCTTCCGCCATCACCTGACTAACACGCCTTTGACCCAACGTAACCTTTGACCTCACATAACATTGTTGCTTGTGGGAAATTTGGTGAGAAGCGTAAGAAAATACTATATTTTAAAATCAATATAATGTTTCAATTACAACATCAATATTTGTTGCTATTATTATTACCATAAGTTGACTAGTCCATAGAAGTAGAGGAGATAGTACCTCCTTTTTTGAGATTAAATTATAGAACTTTTATTAAAATTATTAAACGTATTGCCATTTAAAAACACATTCTCCCTTTTTTGAAAAATGCACTATTGTAATATAAAATGTATTATCTCCTTACTTCCTTTAGCTGCCACTGATTAATATACTGGGCGTCATGGGGGAACAGTGGGTGGCAGTGTGGTCTCCAGGGATGGGGGTTTGAATCCCACATGTTTGTTCCCACAGTCTAAATACATACAGCTAGGCGAATTGGCACACTATACTGCCAGGAGTGTGTGTTTTTCTGTATGTATGTGGGTGTGTGACTGTTCCTTCTTGGGTGACCCCGGCCTGATGCCCTGTGGGTTCCTGGGACGTGTTGGGCTCGCATTGATCTTGAACTGGATTAATGTTTATGAGTATTTGTATTTAGTAATATTTGTAATATGCATGTCAGATTTCGATGACTGAAGTCTAAGGGATCAACATGGGTGTCAGACGGCCAGGCCGGCTCACAAGGCCGCACTGACGCAACACGTGCTTACATGCTCCACGGCGCCTCCTCCAGGTCCGGCAGGTGCAGGAAGACGCAGAGCGGCTGCAGAAGGCGTACGCCGGAGAGAAGGCCGAGGACATTGAGAAGCACGAGCGTGCCGTGGCGGAGGCCTGGAAGGCTTTGCAGGCAGCCAGCCAGGCTCGCCGGCTCCTCCTGCTGGACACGGTGGAGAAGTTCCGCTTCTTAAACATGGTGCGTGACCTCATGCTCTGGATGGATGGCGTCAACCTGCAGATCGATGCCCATGACAGCCCCAGGTAACAAGGCTCTCGCGGGTCTGGCCGTCCTGCAGGCAAACCGAATTGCACGCGTTCCGTGAGGCTTTAATGCTCTTGTCTCCCTCCCTACTGCCGTCTCAGGGACGTATCTTCAGCTGGCCTGGTCATCGCCAACCATCAGGACATCAAGTCTGAGATGGAGGCCCGATCTGACAGCTTTGCCGCGTGCCATGAGATGGGCACCGTGCTCATCAAAAATAGACACTATGCTTCTGACGAGGTACGACGTCGCCCTGTCGGTGTCCTAGATGGCGCCCCCACCTGAGTTGAATGTCCTTATGTGAGTTAGTTGTCAATGTGAATAGCTGTAAATGTCAAGAGATCTTTATTTGCTGAATTTGGGAAACAAAGTCTGAATTCCATTTGTTTTACATAAATGGTAAAAGTTATTTTTATGAGGTTTCTTCTATGGTTCCGCCTGATTGGCTTTTTTATAGAAAACCACCCCAAGTGACTAAAATCACTCCTCTTTTATGCAGCCGTTCAACTGCTGCTTTCCGTATCCCTGATTTCTGATTATGCCAGGAGAGAGATTCCTACCGAGGCTGTTTAAGTTATGAGCCGCGCTGTGATAGGGCAGCAGTGGCCCCGCCCACATGTACATGCAGACAGGAAGTACTCCTGCTCATTAAACCGTGTGCTTTGAGCACCTCTCAGTGGATGGATAGTAGGCACCTTCTGCCGAGGAGTAACAGGACCCGGTACCTTCGTCCTGCTGTAGGTGCAGGAGAAACTGGACCAGCTGCAGGAGAAACGGGATGAAATCAACAACAAGTGGCAGGAGAAGATGGACTACCTTCAGATTGGTGAGCAACATGCTTATGTCTGTGTGTGTGTGGGGACATGTGTACATTACGTTATGGGGACTAAATGCCCCCACAATGTAGTAATAAAAGCCTGTTATTTTGACCTTGTGGGGACATTTTTTTCGGTCCCTACAATGGGAAACTGTTTTATAATAATCTGAGACTGCAAATGCCGAAAGTCTCGTATTTTGTGTAGTAAATTGTGGTTAAGACTAGGGCCGGGTAGAGGTTAAGGATGTCATTGTTGGGATAAGGGTTTTTCCCATATAAATGAATGGAGAGTTCCTGTATAAGTTATGGATACAAACATGTGTGTGTGCATGTGTTTGTATGACAGCAGGCTTAAGTCAAGTCCATTAATGGCTTAGTCACCCCCCCCCCACTCCGTGCCCCCTACCTTGAGGACCCAGTACCCTTCCTTCCTCGTTGCACGCTAATGACCCCCACTCCCTCCCCCTTAACCACAGTGCTGGAGGTGCTGCAGTTCGGGCGTGACTCCTCGGTGGCCGAGTCCTGGCTGGCAGGGCAGGAGCCGCTGGTGCGGGCGGCTGAGCTGGGCTCCAACGTGGACGAGGTGGAGAGCCTGCTGAAGCGGCACGAGGCCTTCGAGAAGCTGGCCGCCGGCTGGGAGGAACGCTTCGTGCAGCTGCAGAAACTCACCACGGTGGGCTGGGGGAGCGGCTCTGCACACATGCAGGCCATTCAGGCTTTAATATAAACCGCGCTGCTGGCAAACAGGCCATGAACGCAATGTTACATACACATGAATGAGACAATATATTACTTTTTAGAGTTTGTCATGCCGCTATTCTTTTTGTAGCTAAATGTAAGCAGGATTTTCTTGACATTTTGACTTTGTGTGTTGTTTAAACAAGCTTGAGGAGCGGGAACTACAGAGGAGGAGAGAGGAAGAGGAAAGAGCAAGGCGGCCTCCCACACCCCCGCCTGTGGAGGAAGTGGTACAGTCCGAGGATAGCATGGAGCACCTGTCTGCTGCCAGGTGAGGATTGTTTCAAAATATAATGGGGGGGGGGGGGGTCATAACGTTCACGTGATCTAACTGTATGAGGGACTAGATTTAAACTCATCTCTTCACTCTTTATCCCACTGCAGAACTAGTTTGGACCAGACCACTCTTAACCAGTCTGTGCCTGTGAATGGTGTCTACAGCGATCAAGACACGTCCCTGGTAAGCGCTGTGACGACGGAGCATGATCCTGCCTTACAACTGCTGCCGTTCTTGCTTTGGGCCTTAACGTAAAATCACTCAGATCACCATAAGCCAGGCTGTAAAACGACACTGCGTTGTGTTTCCGTCTCTGACACATTTAACCCCTTTAAGCCCGAAAACGCTGTGGGCGGTAAAAACGGCTCCTCAATCTGTGACTCAGTGTTTTTCTGAATAATTTAACCTTTGATCCGTTTGTCACTGCAAAGTTTTTTTCTTTCAGGCATAGATTTTCACACGTTTCAAGCTCGGACGTTTCTGGCTTTGCATTTCATTTGGAAAGATATTTCTGGGTCACCTTAGCACAATGCATTTTATAGACTGTTCAGTAGAGGCCGGTTCTCCTTTTATGAGCAAATACAGTTTTTTGGTTATCTGTTACTTGTTACTGTTGCCAAATTTTAGACAATATATCTTTTTATTTTTGGGCACACTTTACATGAGGAACTGCAAATAGTGCAGCTACTCAGTTACAGTCCATGATCAAATCATGAGCAAGTATAGTTCCTGCATGAAATACATGAACCGTCATGATTAACTAATGATGAACTTGGCATCAGCACGTAACTAATGCTTAGTTACCAGGTAATTAATACATTAAATCAATGTGTACTACTACATAATTTGTGCCCCCTCTAGTTAGGTGTTACCTATTTTTATATATAATTATACAATTTACAGGTAAATTTCCTTTGTATTGTTTACAGTTTTTGTACAGGTATGTGTTGGTACTTGTGACTTGTCATACTATCTAATGGTCACTGTCAAGACCCCTTTTGAGCAACACGTGTTCACAGACATCGCCGTTATTGTCTGTGATATGGTCTGTGTTTTCGTCTGCAGTCACTATCACTGCCCAAGACAGCTGACTTTAAACCAGGGTCTCGTCAGCCTGTGAGTACTTACCATGCATTCCATTTGCCTCGGGATCCGATTTTCGGATTCAGAGATTATGTCACATCCGCTAAAAACTCGGGAAAACCGAGTCGGATGTGATCCATTTGCCACAGAAGTAGCAACATCATGGACCCGTACGGAAAAGCAAGATCTTTTGCTTAGCCGGACAACTTGTCGGATTTAAGGTACCTCAGTTTAATTGGCCTTTATCTTTGTTCACTTAAAATTAGCGCGAACTACTTTAAATCCGACAAATCCATCCATCCATCTTCTATACCCGCTTATCCTACCGGGTCGCGGGGGGTCTGTAGCCTATCCCAGAAGCAATGGGAACGAGGCAGGGAACAACCCTGGACGGGGGGCCAGCCCATCGCAGGGCACACCCACACATCATTCACACCTATGGGCAATTTAGTAACTCCAATCAGCTTGTTTTTGGATTGTGGGGGGAAACCGGAGTATCCGGAGGAAACCCCACGACGACACAGGGAGAACATGCAAACTCCACACACATGGTACCCAGGTCCCAGTGGTGTGAGGCAACAGTGCTAACCACTGCACCACCATGCCGCCCCCATCCGACTAATCATGAAATCCAATTCTAGCCTGGTTAATTGGTAGCCATTGTTAGCAATATCACTTGATAACACATTACGCACGGTGCTTCACGTATAAAACTATAGCAACACGTCCACAGATAAGTTGGACGGTATAGTGTGTACAACCGATTTAATGAGCCACAAATGAGAAGTAGCTTGAACAGGATTAAACTACAACTTTCCCTTCTGTTGATAAAGGCCGCAGCCATCTTGGATTCTGAACTCGGGATCCTCTGTGCTGTCTGAGATATTTCTCGGATCTCCGAGAAACGGGAGTGCGTATGTCGTCAATTCTGGCTTCAAAACTCCGAATCCGACTCGGAATCCAAGTTCCGAGAGCAAATGGAATGTAGCATTAGCCGTTAGCCTGTGAAAGCCCCTCCCCCATTGCACAGGGTGCTTCATTGGCTGCAGTACCATTCTGTGACCTGCTAGGGTATACCTTAGTTACTGCTGCATCATAGTTTTATAAAGCATGTGTGACATGTTGGCCTTGCTTGCTTTTCAGTTTAGTGGCCTCATTGCTGAGGTTTGTTTGAAAATTCTTTTTCTTTTTACACTTCTACTAGCATTTCTTAAATGGATTTTTTTTACATTTGCTTGTTATTTAACTAGGCTGTGGTTATTGAAATAGTTCTGCTGGATGATTTTGATGCCAGTCTTCTGTCTGTGGTGATTATTGTATACAATTACAAACCTTGCTCTAATTATCCTGGGAAGTGTCAATTGTAAAACTACCTTTTGGTTTACAGAGTTTGTATTGAACTGCACCTCTGTATAGGTTTACAGAGGTTCACCACAGGGGAACTTTGATGCTTTCAGACACAGTGGTGTTTCTCAATTCAGATTCTGTTTTAGTTCAGTCCACTTTCAATCTGCTTTTAATCCAGATTTTACAGCTGACCCATATTTGTTTGAGGGTTCTTAGTGCTCATTCTGCATTCCTTAGCTTGCCAGCCGGTGTCATTATATCAGTGGTGACCTGAACTGAACTGAGAAACCCTTTCTTGGCTGAGGGGGGACTGTAGGGAGCCTTTTAGTGGCCGATCTATGGAGTTTACAGTCCTGGTCATTGAGTCGATGCTCCGGTAAATCCAGTGGATCTCCGACTGGAAAAACTGAGCTTCCTATACTTCCCCAGGGCCCTGAGCTCTGATTCCTCTGAACACTCTGAACATGTCATCAAAGGAAATCACGTTTACTTTGCTAATAATTTGAGAAATTAATTTCAAGTAATGGAAGCCCAACCCCTTTGTCCCCCCCCCCCCCAATATATTTTTGCATCCCCTCGAATTCGAGTTTGCTTCTGTGCCTGTCATTGGGTATAATTATCATAATGGTAGGAGAACAATAGGTAAAAGGTACTTTGGATTAGAAAAGGCACTCGGCCTCAGTTATGGCGCATAAATCCTTTTCCTGAATGTGGCTGGCGTGTGTTTGTGGGTTTGCAGGGATCAGAGATGGAGTCTGTCAATGGGCCTGGCCATGAAGGCGGGCGAGCGTCCCCAATCCGCCAGGAAGCCGCCGTCCCCATAGAGTCCAGCAGGAGCGCCGCGGAGGCAGGCGGCCCAGGGGCCATTGAAGGCATGCTGTGCCGCAAACAGGAGATGGAGTCACATAACAAGAAGGCGGCAAACAGGTGAGAAAAGACGGTCTCTCCGTAGCGGGGCCTGAACTGTAGGGGCCTTTATAAGCTGTTTGTGACAGAGCCTTGAACAAATGAAGCTTCATGAACTATCTGCTGTATTTCCTGATGCCACTAGATGGTGCATTTTATTCAAAAAGTGCTCAATGCATGGCCCAAAGCAAACCAAGAGTGCCACCTGCTAGGGTCAGAAAATACAGAAAATGGTTCCTTTGACCATCACTATTGAAAACTGCTCTCTATGTGCAGATGTAAAGCGTTTGAACAGGCAGCGACTCAGCAGGATGTAGATATGTGTAACGGATAGGTGATTCCCAGCAGGGCCACTTGTATCAAGGCGTGGCTGCTGACCTGGCCTCGTGTTTTATTGATGGTTTCGTCATGGACAGGTCCTGGCAAAACGTTTACTGCGTGCTGTGCAAGGCCAGCCTGGGCTTCTACAAGGACAGCAAGAGTGCGTCCAGTGGGGCAGTGTACCACGGGGAGGTGCCCGTGGGCCTGGCCCACGCCAGCTGTGAGGTGGCGCACGACTATAAGAAGAGGAAGAATGTCTTCAAGCTGCGGTGAGCAGAGATGACACGGCTTTTACTCCAGATTAACATGAAAATGAGATCAGGTAGAACTTCATTGATCCAACAAGGGAGAACATTTTGATCTGCAGCACTGTTACACAAGCAAACAAATAACATTGATTGGTTGATTGACAGACAGACAGACAGGCAGGCAGATGTGCAGTGTTTGGCTCAGTGGGTACAGATGCTGTGCCTGTGATCAGAAGGTTGCCGGTTCAAATCTCAGTCAGCAGTGCAATTTCACTGTTAGTCCCCTGAGCAACGCCCTTAACCTCCAGTTTCTCTAGAACTTTTTGGGTAATAGTGTATGCTAAATAACTGTAGATATATTTTATTAATTAGACATAACAATGCATTTCCTGGTAATGCTGTTGAGTCTTACAGAAATCAAAAGTACGTATTAAAATACGTATTTACTTCTCGTATGAAATAGCCTACCCAGTGACACAACAACAAGACCACTATTCCTGTAGCTTCAGTTTGGCTAACATTTAACATTAACATTTCCTTTGGGCTTGAGTCCAGCACAGGCTGCCTTGTGGAGTATTAAACCTCTCATGTTGTCGTGTTGGTGCATCAGAAATATGCACAGGCTTCCTGGCGTTACATTTCTCCCTCTGACCACAGGATTGCAGATGGAAAGGAGTACCTGTTCCAGGCAAAAGATGAGGTAAATATTACTAAATGATTTTTAGGTGTCAGTGAAAAATATATGGGAATAACAAAATATAACTTGTTAATCTTTTGGGCGACTGTGAGCTTTCAGAACCTGTAGGCATCAGGCAGCGGAGGTAATTTGTGGAATTCGCCTCCTTTAAATAGAGGTATGATTTATTGCTGTGAGCATGTCTCAGGAAGACCCCACAGATGCTCTGTGGGTAGACATCCAGTGACCTGCTGATTAATTACTAAATCAGGCTTCTGCAATCATCACTCAACCCAAAGCACAGATTCACATAGCTAACTATTGAAACATGGAAAAGACCAGTGGATCGGACATAATGACACGCTACCTGTATGTTGAAGTGTTTGCTCTTTACATCAGTTGATGTGCTGCCTTGTGACATTTTTGTCTGTGATTGGACTGGGATTAAAAATTGGCCCTGGACTTTTGTGTCCCTCACGATAACTTTAGTCAACCTGGGGGTTCCTGGCCCATATACCCATGGGCCCACTGAGAAGATGCTTGGTGTGCCAGATAGCCAGTTCAGCCTTGGCTACACCCTATCCGATCTCGAGTGTGTGACGGGTTACTACTGTGTTGTTGGTTTTCTGTCATTCATCTATCATTCATATATATGTATGTTTGGCAGTACTGAAGACATACTGTGTGTGAGAGTAGGGTGGTAATGAGGATGCTCCTCATATTTTCTTCTCCGTCAACCTAGGCTGAGATGACCTCCTGGATCCAATCCATCCTGTCGTCCACCACGGCAACAGAGACACCCAGAGACCAGTCCCCCATGGGCCCGAAGGTTCTCACCCGAGCCATGACCATGCCCCCAATTTCCCCCACGTCTGCGGAAGCCGGCAGCGTTACCATGCGCAACAAGGACGGCAAGGAGCGGGATCGCGAGAAGCGCTTCAGCTTCTTCGGCAAGAAGAAGTAGAGACGAAACACACTTCAGGCGAACGTTTAGCTCTGAAACATGCTGAGATTCCTCACGGTCTCTGTCCACAGGATCCTCTCACCATAAACCCAGTCCATACTCCTTGTATCTGTGTGGTCTTCATTGGACCTGTAAAATTTGATAGTCTGGGTTCTGTTCATCTTATTACTATGTAAAAGGTCAACGGTCAGGGCACAGCATTAAATGGGCGAGCTTCATCAGGGGAGAAATCAAGAGGTGTAGAATAACTCTACCAGTAAGGCCAAGAGTGAACTCGCATACAGATCCATTTTGTTGTCTTATCCATTAGCACAGCCGGAGTGTTAACCTTCATTGGCCAGATGCAAACAACCAACCAACCAATGACAACTTTACTCAAGTTGTATAAGAGGTTTAGTTTAAGGGTGTCTGGCTAAACCTCTAAATATAATCAGCCTTTGTGCTCATGGCTCTGCTCTGGTGTTCTCTTCATAAAATTGTCTGAAGGAGATTGTTTCTTTTGATTAAAATTATAAATATTATTTACCTTTTGTTTGTTTTTTTTTGCTCATGCTGATTTTAAGAAAATGTTCGTAGGTCTGGGGAACAGCTGGTGAAACTTTACCAATCTTTACAAATACATGTAGGTCACCGGGAAGTTTTCTGAGTTTGTTCAGGCTTTGTTTGTTTTTATTGAAGAACAACATTAAAAATGACCGGAATGGAGAATATTGAGTGTCGGGTTTGGTAAAAACAGTGGAAATGTAATTTTACTGTATCTTATCCTTTTGTATCTCATATAGCTGTCCATGACTCCACTTAACAAATTAGAGATTCTAGTACTGAAGCAGTTAATTTTGTGAGTCTGTTTGAGAAAACTATCCTTCTTATTGCAAAAATAATACATGTAATGATATGGGGTGATTCTGGTATCTGATTTGAAACGGTTTTTGCTTTCATTTCCTTATGTAAAAATGTTGCCTATTTTTTCAGCTGTCTTTCGGGGAGTTTATTCTGTTAAACACTAAATTTTTTTTTTTTAATGAGAAATTGTCCAAAAAATGTATAATGATTAAAAGTGATGTCCCAGGGAAGGAATACATTGGGGGTTTATTTTTGGGATCTAACTTTTGATTTGGAAAAACATTTGCTCAGATGATGGCTGAATATCAGTGGATGGTTTTACAACAAATAATTCTTAAAGATTTAGCTGTAAGTAATCCTTTATTTTAAAACGCACGTCAGTGCCAGGGATATAGCGTAACAGCGGCTGAGGTGCAGTACTGTCTATTGGCATTTTTATTGTTTGTCTCCCTAGACCTTTGGAGGTTGAGATGTCTGGGCAAGCCCTTGTAGAAACAGGTATAGAGATGATTGGTCTGTCTAAGGGGCATCACTGCTGAACCCTGCAAGATGCCCTCGGTGTCTTCCTGGTGTGGAATGATCGCACGCCTATTCATGAATTCTCACTGGCCAGGCTCTCTTCCTGATGCCTGCGTGTTCCTCTAGAGTCCAGGGGCAAAATGGGACGATACTGTGAAGCCTGGGAAGAAGGACCAGGCGGAGTGTCATGCAGCTGCCGGCTGCCACACATTCCTCATTGCCCTTATTTTTCTACTTCATGCTTCATATGTTTTTTTTCTCTAATTGAGCTGAGAGAAATATGAGGGCAGGGGTGAGCTGGAGATGTGATGCAAAGACAACAGCATGTACATATGCACAAATCTTACATCATACAGGAGGTATCTGGGAACCCGCTCTCAAGGCAAAAGATTGAGAATGAAAGAGTAGAGTCCCAGCTAAAAACTTCCGCTTCATCTGTTGTGCTACCAGTGGTGGGGGTTCAGTGCTCTAAGTGTACCTGACTTTCGACCGGAAATTTGGTATTACTCAGTATCTGTCATGGTAAAGGCCGGGCACAGCTTCCATTCTCCATAGCAGAAGCATGATCATCAATCTGTCAGGAGAGGTTTGGCTTCAGTGAGATGTTGAGCTTCCGGGGAAGGGGCCTTCAAACACAGATATTCGCCATCCATCAGTTCCTGCTTCACGCTCTGTCTGCTTATGTCATTTTTCTAGCATTTGGAATATTTACTTATTAGCTTGCTGGCTAGGTTTTGACATAAATGCCTCACTCGTGCTAGAAACGCGCATGAGCATTCTACATGGTCAGAGAAGAATCCCTTCATCCTGGATGAGAAAGCTGTTGTCAAGCATGGCTGATTTTGCTACCAGGCATAAAATTAACAGCTTGATTGTTCTGGAATAATGTGACTTTATGGATGCTTTGCTGCACATGCACCTGATGAAATTTGCCCCTAGTACCCTGCTCAGGATAAGATATTGGGTGAGTGATGTATGTTCTGTTGTGTTCTGATTGGAGAAGAATGAGAACTTACCATAGATTGGGAGATACAGGGAATGTTTTGCAATAGCAGTGTGAAAATATTATCCTAACTCATGAACTATTAAGATAAACTCTTTTGTTATTCCTGAGACATTACATGTAAAACTAAAGAAAAATGACTGTATTTAAGCAATATAAAGGTCTTATGTTTGGAAAATGTCTTGAGTTTTCAACTGTTTTGATATTTTATATCATGACCAAGCAACCTCTTACAAAAAAAATGTTGATTTTAAAAATATGGTCATCTCAGTTCTGTTGTTAATTTACTTGCCCTGAGTCACTGCCACTCCTACAATTTGTTATTGTTTCTACTACTAGTTAGGTATTGCTACTACTACTAGTTAGGTATTGCTACTACTGCTAGTTATATATTTCAAAGACTACTGTTTGTAGATACATTGGTAATGTCAGATCTCACGATATGTCAGTGTGCTATGTAGCATTCCCACTGTCTACTTGTATACTTATATCAAATTGGACAAAATAAATGGAAGCTTGAGCAGCTCTCCTCGTCTTTGATTGTGTGATTAGATTTACTCTGGATGGAGCTTTGAATGCTATTAAATGTCTGCAGCAGCGGGGGTGTAGTTAGAGATGAATGGATGGGGGGCGGATGGCAAAGTATTCTTTACTTAAACCAATAAATACACAACAATTTGGGGTGGCTAAAGCCCCCCCTAAAATAGGCCTAGCAACACCCCTGATCTGCAGTAAGTTGGCATCTGTGGGTGTTCAGACTGGGCTGCCTGGTTGGACAGGTGAATTCATGTATGTAGGAATTATATTTTTACTCAAATTTATGTATCACCTGTTATAAAGTATTGAACATGCCTGAGGAATTCTGTTTAAAATATATAGTCTTAAAAGAAATTTATCCAAAATTTTCAGTAAGTTTATCATGAGAATGATCTACCTGACCTTTCTCAGCCAAGGTTCATAGCTTATATTCCAAAAATATTTTGCCATCACCATAATATGGTAATAAAAATGTCTAGCTCTTAAAAATGTGTAAAGTATTTTCATAATAAGATGATATTTTTTAAATCCTTTAAACCTATTTTGTTTTTTTAATGGAAATTTATATAAAGCAGTTCCATTAACTGGTGGGTAATGACAAAATATGGAAGGAAACCTACCATCTACATGCCTGTGTGATTTGCAATTGCAATTATATCGCTGGATAATTGCTTAGTATTGAGTTTAGCTGAAAGATAAATGCATGTAGTGGTAAACAGTTTGGTGTGGTATTCTGGATTGTTGCATTTTTGCAGTTCTGAATCTTGTAGCTGGATTATATGTGGACACATTATAGTGCAAATCATACTTGTGTCCCAGGACACTAAAGGCGTAACTCCGGCCCTTGAGCTTTGAACAAAATTACACACATTTGTTTAAGTCACTCTCTCTTTTCATTCTTCAGTTTTATCTAGTCAATATAGGGCTGCCAAGGTGCTACAGAGGGTAGCACTGCTGCCTCTTCTGGGTTGTTTTGACTCCCAACCCCTAGTAAATGGTAAATGGACTGCATTTATATAGCGCTTTCTTCCAAAGCGCTTTACAATAATGCCTCTCATTCACCCAT
>JABFEB020000002.1:1903082-1921280 GCA_019775895.2 Stomatorhinus ivindoensis | reverse complement strand
TTCAGTGTCTTGCTCAAGGACACTTTGATGGGGTCAGAAGGAACCAGGGCTCGAACCTGCAACCCTACAGTTGCCTAGTCTTGTTCCCCTGGTTCTCTCTGGTTGCTGTTTTCTTTCCACAGTCCAAAGGCGTGCAAATCGGTGTTTCCAAATCACCCATGATGTGTGGGCTTATGCGTGTGTGTGTGTGATGGACTGGCTTCCTGTCCAGGGTGCTTCCCAGCCTTGTACCCTGTGTTACCTGGGACTGGTTCTCTGTGCTACATAAGCGGGTGGAAGATGGATGTCTTTCAATAATTAAAAGCTACTTGAATTTCACTTGCAGTTAAAATGGAGAAACGGGTTGTTTTCAGTTCTCAGCATGACTTTCAATCATAAATTAAATCCAGAAATTTATTAAACATCATACATAATGATATAATTTTAAAGTGAATTAACCTATATGACGCCCAGGAAGTCTTGATATTTCCATTGTCATTGAAAGTATGTTGACTAGACCAGTTTTTTTCCCCCACTATTAACAGTGAAGGCATCCAGGGTTTATATAGTTTGGCAGCATGTCCTAGTCTCATTTACGCAACGTCTTCTACATATTACTGTTACTGTTATGTTGCACGCTGCCCTACAGCACCAAAGGTCAATGCATCCACTGTATTTTGTACAAAAGCTTTTTTATAACCTTGATCCAGCCTTCAACTATCAGTTTACCCTATTGGCTGACTTTTTTTTAATGGTAAGATTATTCTTTTTATTGTTTTAACCGTGATGTACTGGCATCCCATCCTGAACACACCCTGTGTCCTGTGTTTCCTGGTGTAGGCAGGTAGGTTTTTTCGGTGAAATTATATGGATTTCTGACGTGGTCGATGTGTGTTGCCAATCACCCTTAAATAACTATGGGTTTATCCAAGTACATTTGTGGCAAAAAGTCTGGGTCCTTTGGGTGGTGGGAAGCAAGGTTACTGGCAGTGTCTTACCAAAAGTCTGCATTTGTGGATTGATGTATGGGGAAATAACCAGACAGAAGAAGCTCTTTGTAAATAGAAGTGAGTGTCCCTGCTGTCACACTGCGATCCAGGATCTGATGACAAATAACTGAAAAACACTTGTGCACTGGTGTCTCCCTGCCTACTGTCAAGCCCAGATCAAGCAAATTTGTAGAAGTCGTGATTAATAATTCAGTTTTCTATGCATAGAGGGGTGTATGATTTCATTCTCTCTCCAATGAGGGTTCATCTGGAAATATTGTCTCTGACATTATTGCTTATTTACTTTCTAATTTCGGTCCTGCCATTTATTGACACATGATCCCAATTTAAGCTGATTCCTTATTATCTCGGTAAGTGTTTTCACTTATGGCAGTATGTGCAGGTTATCATGACCACAGTTTCTAAATAATGTTTTGATGTTTGAAGTGTTTATCCAGGTGACACCGTACTCACACAAGACAAAGCTGTGTTACAGTGTATGAAGGTTTATTGTTACTGCCAAGAGATGCCAGTACTTTAAATAATAGCATTAATTTCAGCCTGGGGTAATGGAGCATGGAGGAATCAGATTTGTATAAAAAACTGCCTCGTGAAATCCTCCACCCCTCAAAATATATATAAAATATATATGAACTTTACCAATAACCTGATTGGTCTTTGTTTTAGTAACACAAAAATGGCAACAATGAGTTTAAAGCCAAAAAGTAACTACTTATCACAGTCAAGAAGGTATTGGAGCGCCAAGGCCTATATATTTCTTTACAACTATTCAATCACCATTGACAGGTAACTTTCTCACTCCGAGTCTTAAAGTGGCAGATCACCCCAAAAGTGATAAAGATGTGTTTTAGGGGGGCTTTATTGCTATCTATCAATCTATGTTGCTCTGCTGGGAGTTGCCTAGTTTTGGAGATATCAGCCGTAGGATGTCGGTCTTCTCTCGAATATAATGGGACAGAATGATATTTTTTCTGTGGTGATTAAAGCACCAAAAAAAAGTACATTAGAAAGATTTAACAGCAACATCTGTTACCAGAAATCATGAAGTGTTTACATGCTGTTTATGAACAAGGATGTCCTTGGCTTTAATAACCAAAGAAACTAGTAAGCCAATGACCAGACAAATAAATAACCTACAGGTATGTTCTCGTTCAGGGCTCATCGTCTACATGTCAGTTTATCAGTTTTATATGGGTTAAATGCAACTTTCGTGAAGTGAAACAGTGATAAACGTCTTCTAAATGCGCAAGCGCGATGTAATATTTCTGTTGAACTTTTAGACTGACAAGACTACGTCTTCCCCCCCTTCGAATTGAAGTAAAGAGCTGTGCGCGCTCCCAACTGGGGGTGCATTTCATGGCAGGGATCCTGAATCGGAATCCAGCACCAGCACTGCGTTGGTGGATAATGAAGCTTAAGTGAGACCTTTATACCTCGGATTCTTACACTAATCATTCCCTTATTCAAACTGGTGATCATGGACTTTTAGTTTACATTTGATCCAGGTTTCAGGGACAATCTTTATGGAAGAGCTGTTTGACATGTGGTTCATTCATATTCTCTGGTGTGTATTTTACTTTGGGCAATTGTGGGGCTTTCATAGCATTGTGATTGGACTGATGAGGCTTGGTGTTTTTTGTGCTGCATCAGTTTATTAAATTCTTGTGGACGTGGGTTAGCACTTGACGTTTGGACTTTATCTGTTCACCAGTTTAACTAACTGGTGTCTAAGTTATTGGTGACAAATCAGACATAAATCTAAATCACAAAAAAACACAGCAATTACTCATGTCACAATGGTTTTCATCATAATATTAACACACATTAACTGTACCTTGACAATGCCTTTACATGACATTCATAGAACAATCAATACACCTTCATAGTGCATTCATAGAACATTTATAAACAGCATGTAAAAGTATACCTTAAGATCCTAATATTCTTTAACAGCTTTAATGTAGATTAATAACACTCAGCATACAAATATATGGTTATAATCATTATTATTGCCAAAAAATGTTACTAATGCATATTAAAGCTTTTAAGGTAGCTTAAAAGGTGACAGGACACTCAAAATCACGCTTAATACTCCCTAAAGTAACAAATAGGCTATATGGTGCATGCAAGGTGTCCTAGAAATTTCATTTCCGCATAGTATTATTTTCTATTGGTAGTTCATTATATGTATAAATGTACTTTAATGACAGGACATGCGTGGGGAGTGTGTTAATGTTTTGTGAGTGGGGTGAACGTACTTTATGTTTTATGTTTAGTAGTACAAAGCGTGGGTTAAGGTTGTCGTGAGAAAGCTTGGGTTGTCTGAGCCATTTCAGTCTGGCGACCGTTACACAAGCGGATTCACGTGTATTGAAAGTTAAGACAAGTATTACTATCTGTAGATCCCAATACCGGATAAAAGGTTGGCGGGACACGAGCGCCGCCGGTGTGGCGGGAAAGTCCCGCCAAGCCGAACAGCCCCGGAAACCCGCTTCGTTACCAAGTCTCTTCTTTGTCATTTCGAGGAAGAACATTAACCTTAGTTTTCACCGCCTGTAATTAAAAAGAGTAAACCATGCTAACCCTGATAAAGCAGGTATGCAGTTAGTTACAGTGGTAGGATAACAATTTTTATTATTATTATTTTGAGGTGACGGCCATTATCGATTACTAGTTTTTCAGTATTCGACCGTTCGATATTACTACACTTAGGTAAATAGTTTTACAACAAAAGTCAGGTTAAGGAGCCTCTGGTTGACCTACTTGAATCTGGTGTTTAAGTAGCTCGTTTCCTATGTAAAAGGCAGTTGATATGAAACGTATTTAAGTTTCAGCTGACATGCCGGTCAGTTTTTGGCGCCATTAATCCATGGAATATGACTGTATTCTCTCTAAGATTATCTTAAATGAATGAACTTCAGAAAGTACTTACCTTAACCTCCTAAAGTGACTAATCCTGTGTATTTTGTAGAGATTCTGAGAGAGATTTAGTGAACACGGTGTCTAATAAGTCGCCTCGTTTAGGTTGTGGACCATGAAGGTCTGTCTGTTTGTCAGGTCGTCAGACTACTGATGGTTACGGTCCATCATGACCAGAAGAGGCAGAAAGGATCGGGAAATGTGAAAGGAGGTCTTTTGGTTTCGGTGTCAGCAGAGACCGGCGGGTCTCCCTCTGGCCGTGATGGTGGCACAGGTACAACGACGACAAGCTGGTGATTTATGGCGAAATATCTGTCCGTCTAGCTAAAGCGAAAGCAGCAGGCATACTTGATTGATATATGACAGAACTGGGTTGAATCCAGTGTTTTTGTCCCGTTTATGGTTTCCAGTTGCAGCGGCTGGTTACTGGTGCTCAGGATGCACATTTGAAGATGTTCAGCGTGGTAAGTCTTAATCTCAAAAGATTTTTTTTTTTTTTTAACAAAGTCAAAGTTATGTGACATTAAAAGTGGGCTAACTGAAAAGTACTGGTAAATGGGCAGGCTTTTGGATTCCGATTTTAGATTAACAGTGTCTTTAACACCTATGAATGCTGAATGTTCATGGAGTAGGGGGAAAAAAGTTAAATTATTTATATGCTTTTTGGTGCATTAAACATTATTCCATGGTGTCTTTCCTCTGTCCTTTCTTTGTCTACCAGAGGTCATGCGCAATTTAGATTCATCCATCTCCATAGGCTCTCCTGCTGACCCAGAGCAACTTAGTGAATTCTTATACAGATGTGGACCTCTTCGTTTCCACATTTCTTTCCAGGTGTGTGTGAATCGCACTGCTTAGATACTCAGGGAGAACCTGTTATCTTCCAGTGAGATTCTCCTGCCATGTCTGCCCCTTTCCTCGCTTTCATAAAGTCCCAGCTGTGATGCAGATCTGAAATGGACTGTCACACAAAGTACACAAATATCAGTAATTTACCTATGAGGCTGCTTAATTAGTAATGTAAATTGTTAGCCCGATGTTCTGAAGTAGTTTATGTTCATCAAAGTTTAAAGAATTAATCTTATACATAAATTCCACCCAAAAATAATAATAAACAGGGCAAAATTAGTTTTATCATGAATACTAAGTGGTAAAAAATATTTAAATATTAATATTAAGATATTAAAATATTATGTTGAAGTGGTCCCTGGCAATAGCATGCAACTACCTACATCAAACACTAGAAAACCATGGAAAAATTATAATTTTACCAGTCACTAAACCAAAGTTAGTGTTACCTGTATGTCCCACTACTACAAACACAATATATACTCAACAGTAATATAGTTTTTGCATTACATTGTTTTACAAATTTCATGAGATCAATGGACATTCAGCCCACTGAATGGATTATTGCAACCTTAAATTTTTATGGGGAATTCGCTTGTCTGGTCCAACACATTCACTCCCTTTAGAAATGTATATATTCATCTCTACTGGATTATGTGCAGTGTGATACCAACACCACATCACCACGCTTGTGTGAAACATTCTACGACATTTTCTATGGACCATTAATTTCATGTAAAATATTAAGTTATTCCCTATGAATAATTATAAAATTCTCTGCCTAAGACTGGTTTTCTCATTCAATTCTTTATACCTAATGATTTGCGCTGTTTAGGGGGGAAAATAGAAAGCAATTTTTAAGTATGACTCACATATCCTTCGCAGTTAATTTTGTCCATTTTGTTGGAAAATAACAGCAATAATTGTACTGTTATGAGACTCCCTATGATTTGTAGGTTTTTCTTGCAGTATGAGAACATGCAATTAGGCTAACTGGCATCTATAAATTCCCTGTTGTGTGTTATTCCACTCTCACCATGAACTTTTACTGGATATGCAGTTCAAAAATGGAAAGAACAGCTTACAGGTAGAGTGTGGTGCCCTCTTGTGGACATAGTACTGTGGAACGTAGGATGTGTGATTTTAGTCTCGCTGTTCTCATTGCATTGATTAAACCTCACTACTCGGTTGTAACAAGACCAGTGCTTTAAATGCTTAATTAGCATACCACAGTAATTTACATCCACATGTTTGGTGTGTTTATGATATTCCAGGTGAATGGAAGGAGTCAGGTTTCTGAAGGAGACTGGCTGAAGACAGAACAATTGTTACACCGGCTCAGCCTTGTCCATGCGCAAGTAAGATTCCAGTTATACAACTGTTACAACAGCTATTAAAGATTAAAGCCAAATGTAAAATAATATTTACCTCTGCTTGACAGTCTTACACATTTGTATGACTCATCGGGATTAGTGTCTGTGTTTTCCTTAGGTGGAAATTTACTTCAGTTTAAAACTAAATGAAGCCATACCCCAGAAAATCTACCGGTATGTTGTTGTCTACTTATTGATTTTAATTAACCTTAGGCCACTGAGCAAAGCCCTTAACCCCAAAAACACTCCAGAGGCAGTGGATAAACCGACTGGCCCTGCATATGAACCCCAAATGCCAATCGCTCTTAAATGTCTATATGTGTGTGTGTCTGTCTGTCTGTCTCAAATGAGAGCTTGGAAGGGTACATTTGAAAAGAAGTATTCCAATGTAACTGTACTCGTACTGTGCACATGGCAAATAAAGTGTCATTTTATCATTTAATTTCATTTGAAATACTGGGCACGCTCTAGTTCTAATCTGTTGTTTTTTTTCTGTGTTTTTTATTTTTCTGGGCTAAAAACACTGGTCTGAATAGAAGATAAAGCAAATAAAATAAAAATATATATAAAATAAAAGAGTAAAATCCACATGTGTCTAATAAATGTACCCATAATGTGTATATATTATTGACTTATGTTAACTGGTACATTTTAGTGGAACCACGCAGAATTTACAATCAGAGTCCTGTGGCCTGTACTATGAAGCGAGATTACTGGCTTATTGGGGTAACTTGTCGCATTTATGGTAGTCTGGGCAAAATATAAGTTAGCCCAATAAGCCAGTAACCCCACTTCGTAGTACAGTGTTCTCTGCTTAACCTGATTCCCTAACCACAGCTGCAGGGCAGGCAGGAGGTTTGCACTATTGGGTCGCTGCATAGGCACAGACAGCGCCCTCTATCTACTGTGAGTGCCTCACTGGCAATGTTCATTATCAAGTAAACAAACACTGTGAGGCTCACATAACCCTTTTGCTGCTTAATTTCTTAAATGATTGATTAGTTTTTTAATCTTTAAGGTAGTTCATCTGGCTATTTTGTAATATTTGATTATATTGTTTTTAGGTTGCCATTAGGTTTAGCCTCCTGAGACCCAAGGAAAAAAGTGTCCTTCAATTTTAGGTTATTTTTCTTTGGAGGAAATAAGACATCTTACAATTTAGATTTTTTCAAATTTATTTTTATGTTTAATTTCACAGTATGTCCTCTTTAGTGTATAACAGGAATAAATACGTTTCCTTACATCAGTGAAAAGATAGACGTAAAAACAAAATGTCCACTGCAATGGACATAAATGAATGAATGGGGTCTCAGGAGATTACAGCTAGGGTTAGGGTTGGTATTATTGTGCTATTATTAACATTTTTTCAGATATAGACTGTATATCCAACAGGAGTAAGCTGCTGCTTAGTTATAGCAGTTACACGCGCTATGTATAGGATTCAAATCATTGAAATGACTTTTATTCATTTTGGAGGTAAAAACATTGATTACTTCAGTTAGCAAGTAAAGCTGAGATTAAATCTCAGTGTGGCTTGCAGGCCTGGGCCCCCTGCTGGCCTTCGTGGTCAGTGCACCCAGCTGCACCCCGTTCCCGGTGAGGCCACCCCCCTGCTGCTGCCTCACTCTCTGGTTGAGATGGGTCTGTGTGGCACCACCAGCCTCCTTCCCGCCGCGGCCCTCAGCCCCTGTGTGGCTCAAAATCCTAACTGGCCAGCCCAACTTGTTGACATACGCATATCCTTCTCCTGGCACTTTGCCTACGTTTCTGGACATGCATGCGTGTTCTTATCCTTTTCCGTATCCCTGTATTGAAATTAATTAATCAACCAACTAATCAACTAATGATTTATTAATGGATTGATTGATTAACAGTGGTTTCTGAATACAGCTTCTAAAAGCTCCTCCTTTTCGAATATAATATTTGGTTTATATTATTATGAATGATGACAGCTAGACCAATCACCGCTGTATAGCTATTGTACATGATGTGTCATGTTCCTTAATGATATCCACATTTTTCTTTACGGCCCCTCCAATCTGCCCCTGTTGTGTGATGCTGAAGCGCGTCCCCTAAGCTTTCTACGTGACCTTGCACATTTACTGTCCTGGAAAGAGTTTGGCCTCTCTGGAGTTCGGTGCTCAGAAAACTCTACAGAAGGTACAGTGATGCGTGCTGCCAGAGATTGAATCAAATGACATATTGAAGGGGTGCTTTCTTATCTTGATTTATGAATGAATGAATGAATCAATTAATTAAATAATTATTAATAACTATGGTTGCATAGTGAATGAAGCTGTCAGTAGTTTAAAGTATAATGGTTCCCAATGTGAATGTGTAACCTGAAGTTTGCCCGTCGAGTCCGGAAGTTCACAAACAAAAAGTTTCAAATTTTGCAGTGGTCACCAGTTGGCCTATATAGTGCTGGTTCTGCCGCACTGTCATCTGTGTTTAGCAGGCTGTTTGCTCTCTGAGGTGATCTACACTGTGGAGGGGAGCGAGCAAAGTACAGCTGTGGGCCAGTCTCTCCTCCTGTTCCTCTTTCTCCAGCACAGCGACCCCTTCTGCTCACAGCTCTCTGATTTTGTTGGTGAGACTGTCACCTGCTATATAGGTGTGGTGTCCCCACATGTGGACTGGGGACCTGGTGTTTATAGACTGATTTATCCACATGTGGACTGGGGACCTGGTGTTTATAGACTGATTTATCCACATGTGGACTGGGTTTTCTCATATGAGAAAGCCTGGTTTTTATGGATTGGTGTCCCCTCACCTGCTCTCTTTAGTCCTTGCAAATGTATCAAACCATCCAGTGTTGTAGTAGCTTTTTCCAAGAGGTTTATCAAGGGTAGTTGACATGAGTACGTAATCTAGAGTCACTGCTTTCCCCTGATAAAGTTGAAGCTGTTTTGATGTTTTTAAAATCCCTACTAGACAGTGAGGAGCTTCTAGTGCAAAATCTGGACCAGATTCTTCAGCACAACCGGGAGACGGTGAAGTCGGCACTACACTCCCTTCTCCAGTGCACACTGAGTGGTTCTTTAAAGAGACAAAAGGCGAGTCTGCCAGTGTCTTTGTCATCTTGGTGTGTTCGCTCACAAATAGGTGCACAAACCCACTGAAACACACAAGCAGGAAATGTTTGGAGATGGTTTGAACTTCAAAACTGAAGGCTGTTTGGTGTCCCAGGCTCAAGCAAAGATGCAGGCTGCCATCCCCGTCATCCTCAGCTCGCTGTCCAGTGTTGTGAGCAGCAGTAGCGGCCTGGCTTTCAGGACCACCTGTCTCAACAGCATGAAGGTTATTTAATATACGGTGCAACCAATGAGCAAGTACGGTGGTAAAGTTTGGGAGAGTCTTCGGAGCTGGTGAGAAGCTTTGGGAGAGTTTGAACAAACCACAAAAGTGCCATCAGTCTCAGTCAAATTCCTCTGTTCATCCATTATCATGTAACTTTATTAACAGATAATCAAAGTGTATCAAGTCCTACCTCTGTTCAGGTAATTTCACTGCAGTGCCAGTACATATCAGTTATATAAACATGGGTAGATGGGCTAGAGTACACAGTTACAGTCAAAAGTCTGGACATGTCTGCTTTTAATGCATTTGTCTCTGTCTTAAACTATGTTATTTACTTTATAATATGAGACCCCATTGAGATGAAGTAATACATTTCAAATATTGCAACGGCTGAGAGATGTGTTCAACATTTTTGAAAATTTTATACTCTTAAAAACAGCCCCCTTTTGCATCAATGACAGCACTGCAGACTCTTGGCATTCTTTCAGCCAGCTTCCAGATGTAGCCACCTGGAAAGCTTCTCCAACAGTCCTGAAGGAGTTTCCACAAGTTCTGGGCACAAGTTGGCTACCTTCCTCTTACTCTTCAATCCAGCTCTGTAGGGTTTAGGTCGGGGAATTGCGGGGGTCAGGTCATCTGTCACAACACTCCATTTCTTTCCCTATTCACAAAATAATTCAGTACTTACATAACCTCGAGGTTTGCTTGTGGAAAAACAAATGATTTTCAGTAGGTGTCTCCAGACTATGTAGGCAGCCAGGCTAAGCAGATATAGTCTTAAAAATGACTAGCATTATTTGCACCAAAATAGTACATAAAAATTACTCACAGTTCTAATAATAATAGTAGATATGGAGGTTTAAATGGATTAGAGTAGTGTGGTTTTCATTAAGTTTTTGTGTGATTGATTTTATCTGTGTGTCTGTGTGTTGATACCGGTCTATAGGTGCAGGACACTCAGGAGCTGGGCATTACTCTTAAACAGGCTCTTCTGGAGGTCACTCAGAACCGATTCATGCCCAGCCGCAAATGTAACAATAAGGTGAACCACTTTCGACAAAGAGAATTATGTGTAACATCCAAGTGTAGCTTTGAATATTCGACCTGTCAGAGCATACCAATCAACAAAATCTTCAAGGACTTTCCTGTAAAATAAAATTTAAAAACTATCAAAAAAAAACAATGAAAAATTAATTATTCTACACATTTTAAATAGAAATGAATCACGTCTGATTGGGCACTGTAAATTATGTGTTTATACCAGTGTTCGCGGAGGGCATCGGGAGATGGTGATGTGGACAGTTCTGACCATAGACATGCAGCACTGAGGCAGGAGGACAGTTCAGGGAGTTTGATTGGTGCTCTTGACCACAAAGGTGAGTATTGGATATGAAGCAATAGAGATTCACTGTTCTTTATACAAACTCTATACAAGTTTTGACATTCATAGACTTGGTTAAAGTCACAATAGAAACGTATTACACTCAGAATCAACTTTATTTACACATTAACAACCAGAAACATGATGTGTATATGAATAAGAAAAATGAGAGAACTGGAGTAGGTGCAATGGGACAAACTACCCAGACAGACCAGTGCAGAAAAACCAATACAGATGCATGGTGTTAACTGTATGACAAAAGAGAATAAATATTATGCCTAGAGACCAGCAGTATGATATAAATTATAAATTTAAAAACTATACAGTGGACGAATAACAATGAGGGGGTGAAACGATGTATCAGTTTTATAGGGAATATGAACTGACTGAATGTGAAAAGAATTATATTGTTTTTAACATGTTCCATTTTAATTTTCATTTAAATGACTTTTTTGAGATATTCCTTTGTGACACTGACATCATACCTCCATAGGTGGGGGTTTGACTCCATCTTCCACACTGTGTGTGAATTTCCTATGTTCTTCCATTGGGTGGGTCTCGGATGAGTCTCCTCTGGAAGTCCAAAGACCTATGTGGCATCTCTGAATTGCTCAGAGTGTGCGTGTATATACCCTGTGATGTTCTGACATCCCATCCAGGGTGCATCCTAGCCCTGTGCCCTTGTCTGCCTGGGATAGACTCCCGATTCTCCCAAATACGCATGGAAGATGGATGGATTGTATCAGGAATTACTGCCTAGTCTTGTATCAAATCATAACACTGAAAAATAGATAGAGCATAACTCACTCCACAAATGTCAGTAGCAACTGAATGGCATGAAGTGCAGGTTTCATGTAACTTGCACTGATAAACATTTGAATTCACAAGTATAACAGTAGCAGAATAATAAAAATGAACATGACACAGGAAGTGCTAAAAGCTGGGCTTCCAAGTTGTCCTTTGGTTACTATGTTGTTGAGCAGAATTAGATGTGGAAGCCTCACACAGTCAGACTGGTGGTGAGTCCGCTACTGGGAAGAAGCCACGACTTGTCGGGGTCAGCACACAGCCCTCCGCTCACAAGCAGACACACACGGGCCCCTGGAGGCCAGCCCTGCATGACATACCTCGGCTCTCTCAGGCTCAGCCCACTGCCACGGCCCACATAGCGTGCAGCGACCCTGTGCCTCGTCCTCTGGGCAAAGACAACCAGCAGGTACATTGCAGCCATCATGGATCACCTGCACTAACCCAGTCAACACTCTATCTGACCATATAACCTGGTGATTGCATTGTATGAGACTAGGATGTTTAGAGTAATAATTAAAAACAAACAGAGATCCAGCTATTATTTATTAAACCCCTAATAATTATAACAATACATTAGGTGTCATATTTTAAAAGCCTTACTTCTGTTAAAATGGCATTTCTGTCACCAAAATTTTACTTTTTAGCTATCCATGGTGTTTTTAAAAGCCCTGAAATAAAGCCATGCATGCACTTTGAGTTTTCCCCATTTGTTTCATTACCACAGGAGGACCAGGTCTGGTTGCACATGTTTGACTGGGACTGCTAGCATGTTGCATTCTGGGAGACTACTCTGAGACTATATTAGCATGCTGCAAGGGACTTACTCATTTACCAATGGCCTTCTCCATAACCTGTGTCTGCGTTGTTCACTTAACTATTAGTGTTAAAAGGATTTCATGATTTTTGTTAATCAGAACTATTACGAAGTATGTATTAGTTTATTAAACTTCAAAATACCTTTAAGAATCGGCTGTACACTGATTGTATATTCTTCCTCAGCATATAAATTAAAGTGCCACCCATTTTATGGGCGTTTCTATAAGCACGAGGGCGTTTTTGGATTGGTTCTCAGACTACTGCCGTAAAGCGATGGCGGGATTTTTTTTCTAGCGACACAAGGGAATTGTGATTGTATCATTTTTTTCCTTTTTAATTTATAGAGTGTTAACTAAGATACATAGTTACACGTTTGTGTGTGTGGTAAACATCCTCGTTTGGTGTTTATCAGTTAAACACATTGCTTGACGATTGCTCTAAATTTGGAGTTTACTTAGCTAGCAGCTCGTGTTCCGAAGATCGGACAGTCGGTGAATATTACTAATAAAAACTACCAGCAAGTGTTTCTGGATTATCAAAAGAGCCTGATTACTTTGATAGTTCGCTAGTTATTTCGGTGTAAAGCGATGGAAGCAGTCAGTGTGGAGAGTCTCAAGGAGGAGTTCGACCTTTTCGGAGTTGCGATTTCGGATGAAGCAGTACTGGAGCGAAGTAAGTGCTAGTTCCGTGTCTTAAATGTCACATAAATGTATCTCTAAGTAGCTAAAGTTCTCCAAATCGGCAGCATTATCTTGTCACATTTGGAGTAAATCCCATTGTATATTTTGAAAAAGAAAAATAGCCATATGATTTGCATCAACACGTAAATAACATGGCTACACGCATTTATGGCAGGTGGATATGATTGCTTTAAAATCGTATAATTTCGGCAATGGGTATGCAAAAAGGGAAAATGTCAATACACGTATTAAGTCTTTTTAAGAATAACGTCATGATTTATGTACTCAGTCTCGCATTAAGATCCGATATAGCTTAATCTAGTTTAAACAAATGGCACCTCGTTTAAAAAATACTTAAAACGACCGTAACACTATTATTCTCATCTGCTGTCCATTCCTTCCTCCATGTCTCATCCTCAGTGCAAGAGCAGTGTCTCTGCCATGGACTGCAGATCAACGAGATCGTCGAGGAGTGGATAGCGTACAGCACCACTAGGGGGAGAGTGAATATTAGCCTGGATGCGCTGGAACATTTCGAGCACGAGGTGAAGGGCCCGCTGTGGTTATGGTATAAGCAAAGCCAGAGGGAGAGTGTATATCGCGGTATGCGCCTGACAGAAACTGAGATTATAATTTAGTGTTTTGGGAATGTTTTATGAATCAGTATTATGTTGTAAAAAATCATGTTATAAAGATTTGGTGTGTTTTTGTTTTGCTTCGCAGGCACTCAGAAAGAGAACGAAAAGGCAGAGCACATCTAAGAAGGCAGAACCTCAGAACATAATCCGAGATATAAACTCACTTCAAGATCTGTATCCTCTTTGGTTACTGTACTCCCCTTTTAAGTGTTTTCTTACTTTATTACAAATTATTTTGATACTGTCCTCTAACAGAATAGGGTGTATCAGTGGGTACTGTTTGGTATGACATCATTAAATGTGCAACCACGGCATACTGCCAACCAAACCTGTTTTAGGTCATTAGTCCCTGAGTCGAAAGTGGATGAATGGAGGTACAGGGCTTCCTTAACTCATCATCATTAGGATCAAAGCTGAGGAAGAGGAAGAGAGTCTGCTGGACTCGTACTCCACCCCAGCCAAGGTGAGGTCCTCTGCTGATTGCAGGCCCAAAAGTGTATTTTTAAGGAAAGTGTATTTGTGCAGTTGCTACAGGCATGCAGTCTCATTTTTGGTACCATGCACTAACAGTTAAATACATGCATCTTCCATAATTGGTGCACTAGTCCATCTTCTGACAAGCACACCAGAGGGAATATGCAACTTTTCAGCCGGTGAATGAAACGAGGCAGGATTCAAACCTCAAACCCTGGATAGGTGTTGCTCACTGTATACATTCCACTGTAGGATTTCTCTTAGTTGCAAACCTTTTTATCAAATTAATTGTTGTGGAACTAGTAAATGTGCCTTGTTCTCTTGAGAATTAGGCTAAAAATCAGAATCCTTATTATTCGTGCAAGTGCCACATTGTATAGTACTAGAAAATAATGTACAATGTACTTTACTGTATTTAATGTTGACAATGTCTTACTGTGCATAATTTATCAATTAAACTTTACCATATGTATGTACATGAAAATCAGGCTATATGTGGGGTCCATGGATGGTGTGCTGTTATCCCTGGTTTAGGTTGTCCGTTGTCTTGGGACGCATCACCCAAGTATATGGGGGACTACTGTATATTTATAAAGTTGCATTAATTTAAATCTCACTTTTAAATGTGTTTTGGGAAAAAAATGTATTAATAATGCTTTAGCAGAACTACAAAATAAAACCAACATGAAATAACCAGTACCTGCTCACCATTAACTGCAAACTGTGTAGCCTGGTCAGAACTTTCAGACCACAGTAATTCTGGAACTCTGATGTTTCTTGATATCCTTCATACTTTATTGCCAGTATGGATGTGAAATAGTTGTTGAATTGCAATCATAATGGTCTTAAAAAGTCTTAACTTTAAGTGTTGAAATCTGCAAAGTCTGGCATAAAAGGTTGGCTGAGTAATAATCATTTGAGTTACAATATTGGTGTATGGTCAGTAGGTGGCACTGTTGCTTTGCTTTTGTTTTGTTCTGACACCATTGCAGGGTAGTTAAATCTCCTTTTGTAAAGTTAACGTGCTAATGCCTTCTTGAACTTGAAATTCAGTGTCGAAAACAGGTTTTACATTGAAGCGGCAAACACAGACATGTTGGTGTAATGTTGTGTACGTACACCATCAGTTTTTAGCCTTCTGCTTCAGCTGTTCACTTCCAGACAGGCTTTCCACTGTGCCTCTCTCACTAGTGTTCCCAGGTGTCTTAGGAATGCACCCGGTCGGAACGCTCCTGCCAACTCGGGGCCCCCTCAGCTTCTGTAAACACTCCGAGCTGCACGTCACTCAGCCAGCACCCGGCTGCTTGGCATAACTGTGGGGGGTGATTGAATAACCCAGCTCAATTGTGCTTGACGTCTACTTAGTCATGCTGTTAATTTTGTACTTGTAATTTGAACAGACTTTGAGGATTTCCATTAACACAGAACCCTGATGCTGTAAGGTAATGGAGAGACGTAGTGTCTGTTGACATGCATGTGTGGATTTGCGTGTTTTTGCAGGGGTCTCAGAAACGCACCCTGACGACTCCAGAGCATCCTCGTCCTAAGAGGAGTGCAGCACTAATGACCAGCCCCCGAATGCTCCTCTCACCCGCCAGTTTCTCTCCCAGGTACCTGCCCCCCTCCCCGCCACATTCTCTCTTCCATGTGCATCTGCTGGCACCCTCTGTTCTACACTCTCTCTCTCTCTCTACCCCCTCCCTCCCCCCCACTTAGTGTAACCCCCTCTCAGAAGTACAGCTCACGTGTGGCTCGCGGAGAGGTGGTGTCCACATTCGGTGTGGTTCAGGGCACCCGCTGGACTGGCCAGAAGAGGAAGGAGCCGCTCCGGGTGGAGCTGCTGGAGGGACAGGAGAACTCGCTAAGGAGCAGCTACAAGTTCATGTTCCAGAAACTTCGAGACATCCGTACCGGTCAGTCGCTGTTTTACATCGAGCCTCGTGTATCTATAGAAGCTTTCAAGCAGAAAATCTCACCTGATGGGCCAAAGTCTGATCCTCTGCATGAAGAAGATCCTTTAACATCTTATTCGTCCCATTTTCCCATTCGTCATTTTTTCATCGGGGTGCAAGTTCCTTTCTAGTCAGACATGCCGTTTGTTCCTGAATGGAATCTGTTGCCCTGGAGATCAGTGCTGGCTGTTACATGTTTGTGGTTTATGGTGCTTCTGTCAGGTCTTTCCAGAGAGTTTGGAATTTAACGCTTGCATGTACACATATTTCCCCTCAGTCCTGAGTGACAAGGTTGAGGAACTAGGAGAAGAACTGAAGTCCCACTTCAGTATTGAGGACTTTTCCTCTGTCTCAGTACCTACACAGGTATTCTCCTGTCCCTCCTCTTTTGCTGTATTCCAAAGTGATGGATCTTGTGTCACTTCCTCTTGGTTCTGTTTAGTTTGTAAATGGTCATCCACCCCCCCCCACCCCCCCCACACACATACACTGCAAGTAAGCCTCAGCCACACCAAGTCAGAACTAAAATGATCACTCTAGTTTTTGATCAGATGTCCATCAGATACCTGATTTTTAACGGAGTAGCGTTTATCTAAGGTTGTCCCTCTTGGCGGTCTGCAGGACACACTGACCATCCTGGGGCGGGTGTGCTGTGACAGCAACGGGAAGCTCAACGCCCAATCCGTGCAGCTGGAGCCAGGGCGGGAGCGGGGGGGGCGGCCGGTCCCTGTGGACCTGTCTGAGCTCAAGGAGTACTCGCTGTTCCCAGGGCAGGTGAGGAGCCTCGGGTAATGATGGTGTGTTAACTGGTCCACAGACCTCTCACTCATGGCGGAGGATAAGGTACTAAACCCTTAAAAGATCTAGAGGGTGCAGGGAGCACAAGCAATTGTACTGATCTTTGGGAAATACTGACATGCAAGCTAATCTAATGCTAAGCTCTGTTCGCATCCTGCTAACCTGCTGGCCCATGTCATACATACATATTTGTAATATATGATACGTCAGGTCTTACTGTAATCAGTGTATGTGGCGACCCCTATTAATTAGAGGAGTTGACTGATTAAGCCTCATCCTTTGCAACAGGTGTCATTTAGCATACAGTTACACAATTTCCTGCCAAACTTAATAGCAGAATAAGCCCTCCTCAGCAGCCGCGCCACCTGCTGTTCAGACTTGGTAATCCAGCTGAAGCGAAGCAGAGGTCATAAACGATCCCTGGGCATCTCTCTGAGAGGGTAGGGTCATCGCCTATATATAACTGGCAAATTCTCTCCTGCCCCTTCGCCCCCTTTAGCTACTGTGTGTTGTGTGTTATATATTTATTATAGCTGTAGTCCCTAAAGCGTGTAAGAGGTCTGATGACCTGTGCTTGAGATCTTTGGTTTAGAGGAGGTACAGTCAGAGTCAGAACTCACTTTATTGCCAGTTTACGTGAACGTACCAGAACTGTTTGTGGTGTGGTGCCAAACGTGAAGTATAGGACGGGATGGTCCTCATCTCATGTAGGCCGCTTAGGGGCTCGGCGGTGACTCCGGTCTTCTTTCGTCCAGGTGCTCATCTTGGATGCGATGAACACTGCAGGAAACCGACTGGTTCCCACCAGACTGTACGAGGCAGGTTCCGTTCCTCCATTCCCCGGGGGTAATGCAGCCCCCCCTCCCCCATTGTGATTGTGTTTGTGTATGACTTTGGTTTTGTCTCGGCTTGGTCTGCAGGGGGTGCCCCTGCCCTTCTATTCTGTGGCTGAAGAGAAGCGGGACCCGTCAGAAGGTGAGGAAGCAAAGAGTTTGCTTTCCCCATACTTTGTGTATGTATGGTGCCATGATACTCCGACTCTGCATTTGAGTATTAGTGTCTAGTTTTAGTGTGTGCAAGTCCTCCCTGTGTCATGGAGGTAAACTAATTGGTATTCATTTCCCAATGTATGTGCTTATGGATGTGCCCTGTGGTGGACTGGCATTCTGTTCAGGGTAGATCTCAGCCTTGTGCCCTGTGGTGGACTGGCATTCTGTTC
>JABFEB020000002.1:1872393-1902982 GCA_019775895.2 Stomatorhinus ivindoensis | reverse complement strand
CTGTGGTGGACTGGCATTCTGTTCAGGGTAGATCTCAGCCTTGTGCCCTGTGGTGGACTGGCATTCTGTTCAGGGTATATCTCAGCCTTGTGCCCTGTGGTGGACTGGCATTCTGTTCAGGGTACACCCCAGCCTTGTGCCCTGTGGTGGACTGGCATTCTGTTCAGGGTATATCTCAGCCTTGTGCCCTGCACTGTTTGGGGTTGGCTCAAGGAGACCCTGACCAGGATAAGCAGTTGGAATATAGATGGAGTTTAACTGTGGTATAGGAATGAAATTAGTATTTCAATAAAAATTTTCACTTTTTGGAAGGCACAGCATATTAAAGTACAGTGTAGAGTTTTTAGTGTACGGTTTTCTGCACCTGTTGCGTACGTCATCAGATGTTTTGGACCAAAATACAGCTGAATACATACAAGGTTCACTTAGTGGGCACTTTATTAGGTATACCTGCTTAGTGTTGGGTTGGACCTCCATTTGCTTACACAGCAATCTGACTACTTCAAGGCATGGATTCAACAAGGTTCTGGAAACTTCTCTTCTGGATTTTTGTCCATGATGATGTGTTTGCACTTGTACCCATCCTCTTGGCCATAAGGACCCCAGCTATTTCCTTCTGAGCTCTCTCCTTAACAGCAGCGTATTATGGGATGGTAACTGAACCTGTTTCAGCATGCTTTATGTGCTCAGTTGAAGCCACTGTTCAGAGGAGCAAGCTGTTAGCTTAAATCAGCAGGTTTGCCTAGTAAAGTGGTTGTATTTTATTTGTTATGGATTTAGCATTGTTACCTTGTGTAAGTGTTTATTTAATCTTACCATGGTTATTGACTTTGGAAATACAGTATGTGTTTTTTTGGACGATGTAGGAATGTGGATCTTGGACTGAAGCTACGAACCCTCTGGTCCTACAGGCTGGTTTGGCATAACTCCTGTTGCTAGGTGAACTAACCGGTTGTCTTTGCTCACTTCAGAGTGTGACCCCTTGATGGTCATGGTGGCTTGCGGACCATACACACCCTCCGACAGCCTGAGCTACGACCCCCTGATTGACCTCATCAGCATCATTGTTCGGGACCAGCCGGACATGTGCATCCTGGTGAGCATTCTGCGGGTGGCAGACTGCTCCAAATGTGTGCACCCCTTCTGTGCATATTAGCATTTCTACCTGTATTCTTCTCACCTCTTCCCTGCTCTTGCCGTCCTGCAGTTCGGCCCCTTTGTGGACTCCAAACATGAGCAGATCGAGGTAAGAGCCATTCCAGATGTGGGAAGATGTGGTCTGATTAATAGGAGTTTAGTGGCTGTTTCATTATAGACGTATGGCTTATACTTTATGACTGAATTGTGATTTTCTGCTTGGTTTTGGTATCTGGTGCTATTTTAAGTTTCCACATGATCAGAAACATCCAGGACAGAAAATCCGTTGAACTGTAGGCTTTACTGTAGGCAACTGGTTTAAACCAACCGACTCTTTATGCTCTGGTTGGTTGAAACAAAATCCCGGTCTGGACTTTTACTCTCTGGACCTGAATTACCCACCTCTGGACATACGAGCAAATATCTGGCAGCCCTGGAGCATTTCAGCGGCTGGGGGCCTCACCTGCTGAACTACACACCATTACAGTGCCCATTACAGGCATCCCTCCAGCAGTTTTCCAACATCTGATGGAAAGTCTATCCCAGAAGAGCAGTGGCTATTATGGCAACAATGGGCTGGCCAATTTCATATTAAAATACCCTTGGATTCGAAATGAGGCGTCGGACAAGCTGGGGTCCACATACCTTTAGCCATATAGTGCGATTTGCACTGTCTCCACTCTTTTTGGGCAAGTTTCCCTTTCAGGAATATGCTTAGCCTTCTCTGTAAAGACATGCAGATGGGACTAACTGGATTCTTGGTTAATAAAAGCAGTGGATGAACATATGGTTTGGCTCTTTGTGACTGCATGCTGTCCAGGAATTTGACTTCATTGGTTGTTACTTTATAACTTTATACTGTCCATTCATCTACACATATTTTATAACTGCTTCTCTAGCATTGAGCCTGGAGCTGAACCAAAAAAGCAGAGTCGCCTCGAGCAGCGGACCAGTCCGTTACAGGGCACGCTCACAACCAAGCACAAACAGCTACGTAAATTCACCTTTGAATATTTTCCTTGCGGATTGACCCTGCAGCCCATCCAGGGTGTTCAGGCTCAGTACTTGATGAGCAGTTATCGAATATGTATGGGTGCCATATTTTCAGCACCTGAATCTTAAAAATGGAAGATTTGCTTCCTTCACCTTATCCTGGTGCCCATGGGTTTTTAATATTCAAATAGACACAATGAGATCAGAATAAGCCTCTGCTTCTCAACCTGCTTTTCGAGGACTCCCAGACAGTCGACGTTTCTGGGAAATGTGGAATGCCTGGCAGGGAGCTGGGAGGGAGCAAAAACGTTGACGGTCTGGGGGTCCTGAGGACCAGCTTGAGAAACGCTGGAATATGCAGCCCTATAGTTGCGAACATAGCAACAATCATTATTAAAGAATGTTGCCATCTGATCATTTACAGCAGGTGTCACGTAGGACATAGCAGGCTCACGCTCATGTTTCTGCATCTGGGTGAGGAATCCTCCCCTCTCTGCCCCGCATGTCAGTGCTCTTTGTCAATTAGGCATGTGTTCATGTATCTTTTAATGCTGTTATCCCAATCAGCACTTTACAGGATGTTTTAATTAAGGTTAAAACCAGAGTTTTTAACTAAAGCCACCATAAAGCACCTTGTTTGGAATTTTTTAGAATTTGTTGGTAATCTTACTATTTATGTATTTTGAGGTTTTCCCATATTGGCTTTTGTTTTTGTTTTTAAATGATTACAATCTCTGCTTCCCCGTGAATATAGCCCCAGCTGCATACATGGCATGAAAACTAAATAGATCTGAATAAACAAAAGTTATTGCACTGCAATAAAACATAATAAAAGTATTTTATAATGAAAGGCCTGGACCTGAACTATAACTGTTCTAAAATGTTTTAAGGGAATAATAGCAGCATTTTTTTTCTCTCTCATAGAAATTCCAACTCACCGAGACATTTGAAGATTTATTCTCTAGATGTGTGAAAAGTATACTAGAGGGAACTAGAGGGTAGGTTATGCTTAAGCTCATGGTTAAATGGAGTCTTTAAGCAGCATCACGTGCTTTACTGCAATTTCATTTTTTTGTTCTGTATCTGCTTTGGTTTTGCTTGTAATCCTTTTTCATTCCTCTTTTCTCCCTTCCCCCTCTCTCCGTGGCCCCGCAGTTTGAGGTGCCATTTTGTGTTCGTGCCGTCCCAAAGAGACGTCCACCACCTGTTTGTTTATCCCCAGCCGCCTTTCACCTTGCCTGGTTTCAGCAAGGAGGACATGGAGGTGAGCCACAGGAGCTCCTGGGTGACGAGGTCCTTTCCAGTGCCACCTTGTGTGTGTGTGTGTGCTCTAATGATGCAGTATGGCATGAGACAGTCAGCACAGCAATGCGAGCAGTTAAGGAGTAATGTTGATGGGATCGGTGGTATCTGACTGGTCAGCCACTCAGATGATGGATGTTTTCTGAGACAACTGGCTTATGGCTTATTAACACTGATGTTTCAGCTGTGTTTGTTTATCTGAGGTGAGGAGAGTGAGTTCATCCATTGCGTGGTGCGTGTGTTTGGCCTTTAGCGCGTCACCCTGGTGTCTGACCCCTGCACGGTGCTCATCGATGGCGTGACCTTTGGCCTCACATCCACGGACATTCTCTTCCACATGGGGGCCGAGGAGATCAGCAGGTATGAGGCCTGGGGGGAATTTGGGCCACACCAGCCCTATGTTTCAGTTGGCTTCCCAGGAGAGTAAAAACCCAAATACTCCAACCTGTGCTTTTCAGCATGTCCGGCTCCGACCGCTTCACACGCATCTTAAAGCACATGCTGACCCAAAGAAGGTGAGCAGGACATTTGTTGAGGGACGACAGCCTCATCTCTCAGGATGGGTACTTCGTGGCCTCGCTTCTCATTGCTTCCTGAGTCAGTCATGCCATCTTCTGCACTCTTTCTCCAGCTATTACCCCTTGTACCCTCCAGCAGAGGAGGTCAACCTGGACTATGAGAAGTTCCAGTATTACGGCCAGTTGCCCCTCACGCCTGATGTGCTGGTTGTACCCTCTGAGCTGCGCTACTTTGTCAAGGTATGACTCTCAAACTTGCTTGAATGATGCTTTAAGCATATTAGCTGTAATACATGCTGCATTTAGGCTTAGTTTTCACTTTTTTGATGCCAAATTTAAATGAATCCACCTCTTAAAGCACAAAATAGCATTACAAAGTTGCTCCTAGTTAACCATTCCTCCTGTCTGTTCTTCAGGATGTGATTGGCTGTGTGTGTGTCAATCCCGGCCGGCTGACTAAGGGGCAGGTGGGTGGGACTTATGGAAGGCTGCTTATAAAACGCTGTCTCACCATCGCTGGAGGGAAGAGGCAGAGTCCATGTTTGGCCTGTCAGGTGGTGAAGATCTGATCTGCATTCTCTCATTAATCAAAATGATCTTCTTTGAAAAAGACTCTGTGTGCTCATGTTGATATTGCTATCTGTGGTCCATGTGAAGCATGTGTTGGTGTCATTTCTGAAGCCTAGGTCGCTGGCTGCAAGCTCACTGCATTTCCAGCAGTGCTGGTAAACAATGTTGATAAATGTACTTGAAGCCCATCGGCACACCAAATAGTGTCTTAAATTTAGTTCTATAATGGCACGGTATTGTAAAAAGATATCCATGTATTGTATTTAAACAAACTACTAACACACATGCTCTTTCTGGCAGGGAATGGAAATGTATCAATCTTGTAATTCTCTGTCTTATTCAATAAATTATTTTCCTCCTTTTGCATATTTTTTGCGCAAGCGATTTCCCTACATTTACATTTGTTTGGTGCCTTTTGAAAATGAAGGCCATGATTAAATTTGCAGCTAATGAACAAGTGAGCTCTTCGAAACACATTTTTTATAAGCGTCATACCAGAGTCAACACAGAATAAGTATATATACCAAAACTTAACTGTATATCAGTTTCTTTTTCTTCTATGATTGAAGTACTCGTGCTCTGAAAAAAAACTCAGATCTTGTTGAACAGATTTAACCAAAAAATTCTAAGCCTGGAAGTGGACTGGACCATCGTGTCTACATTTCCCACCACTAAATTCATAGTGATAGTAACTTGTTTGTGAAAAAATATCGTTTGCTCAGTATTACAATAGTGAAACATGGAGGTTTGTAGTTTCTGACATTTCACTGAAATCGACTAACTGATAAATGTCCAGTCATAGTGCAGACTCCAGTCTGATATGTGTTACTGATCTTAGATTAACATTGAACTGTGTTCATTCCTTAGCTGTGAAGAAACTCTGCATTTGGGACATTTCTAATGTATTAAATCTGGCGTGTTGGAGCAGGGGGATTGGGAGGAGATCTATCAGAAGTGTTGTCCTGTGAAGTGAGGTCAGGTCCCGGGGAGTGGACACTGCCTATTCTGCAGGCTGCTCCAACATTTGGCCGTCATCTATTAGCCAATCGCCAGTAAATAAAAAAAATCATTTTATACTCCTTAAGCATTCACAAAAGTTAGAGTTCAGAATGTTCCTGTTCGCTTTCGGTTCTGTTTTTAATAAGTTCGCCCGGTTGTTTTGTTGGACGCTGAAGTTATTTCCCTTTTAGTGACAAAGAATGGCGGGTGGGAAATTAAAACGATTAGGTCACACTTGGCTGTCTATGGTTTCTCTTGTCCGGAGGGTTTATTCAGACGCAACTAAAAAAGGCTGAACTGTGCATTGGTATATCTTTTGACACATCCATTCCATAATATGTGAAGTATAAACAAGCGCATGTTGGACACCAAAAAAACGAATTACATTTACTATTCACGTAGCGAATTGTTTGCATTAATAAAAGCGGTCCCAGCCCGCACTGCCATCGGCGCAATCGTGGCAGTTTAGACAAAGCTATTGATCTTCGTTCTCTATGCCTAAAGCTCATTAACAATAGACTGTTACTAAGCGACCGTTTAAACGCGCTTGGAGGGAAGACTGGGCGGGGGTACTAGACGCTCCTCGAACTGTCGCATTCATCGGGTTCCCAGACAGGATAGTAGTCGGGAACAAGCAGCATGCAAGAGTCCACTATGGACAGAAGTAAAATGAAAGGTGAGTGTTGTCCTAATGTTATATTTATATGAACCGCAAAGTCCGAGTTCTTTTCGGACAGCAGAAAACTTTCTTTTTGCAAGTTTGCATGACTAATACATCACGGTTAACATTAAAATACGTTTAAAACGTTAACTCGAAATAAACGCAGAACATTGAAATTCTGCATAGGAAACTCGTAGAATCTTTTATGAGAACAAAAGTTTGAGCCAGTATGACTAATATTAATTGTCTTTATTCGTTCATTTCGCATTTGTTTTACATTAGGATCGCCAGGCGTCAACACCATTGCAAATTCTAACGGACATTGTGATTATAATGCAATTCACACCACGGACGTAGTATTTAAAAACGTAGTCTACGTAGTTTTTTCTCAAATCAAAATTTTTGTACACGGACACAGACGAGTCTTCCCATGGACACGGTTGCCATGTACGGACAGGTTGACGATCCTTAAGGATCGCCCGGCGTACTTTTATTTACTCGCCTGGGAGGAAAATCCTGTAGCCTGTTTTGCCGAAATATAAAGGCGTGGGTGCGAAATGACCGCGGCGGCGCGCTCCTCGCCTTTCCCTGCCCGCGTGCGTCATCGCCGTGACTGATGCAGCAGCACGCAGATACTGCGCCCAGTCCCGCACTGGGCGAAAGATCCAGGGAAAGTTCCGGGGAATGGCTCTGAGGAGGAGATTGTGATTAAGCCGCCTTTACTGTAGCCAGGACTGCTTTACTGATTCTGTTACGCACTACGTTGTAAAATTATGTTAACTCGGTTCATATTGTAAGCCGCATTCATTTTGAAACTTTTAAACGTTTTAAAGAAAGCTCGGCCCAAAGTACACCTGTTGTATTTTCTTCAATAGTTTGGCAAAGTCAGTTTTTGTGGCTATAATGTATCAAAACACTGTGAACACCAATACGGAATACATTGTCCCCTAAAAATAGTATACCATCTGCATGTACGTCGGTGGAGAAACTCGTTTTGCCACAGTATTGCCGGTCAACTCATTAATCGACAAGGGTGCCAATTAATCTATGCGAGTTTGCTCGGAATCCGAATTTTGAAATACATGTTACTCACTGCTGTGAGCCAATAAGGTAACATTCTTCCTTATTTCTCAATTACTATAATTACTTAACACTCCAATATTTTATTGCTGGATAATTTCTGTAACCTTTATTATGATTCCTGTAAATCGGATTAAGCATATTCTCCTCCATGTCACGTGAATCTTTTTAGAGGTGTTCTGGTCTTATATTAGTAATATAATTTAGTCCTGGTCTCAACAAGGGAATTTAGTAAGTTGTTAAGTTTCTGATCCCTGTAACTCCATCCATCCATGTTCTGTAACTTGTCATATTCAGGGTTGCAGGGGGTCTGGTGCACGGCAGGGAACAACCCAGGATGAGGCGTCAAGCCATCGCTGGGCACATTGAGACACCACTCACTCGTACATGCACGTGCACTCTACTTATCGCAAATATATTTTACGATCCCCTTAATCCTTTTCATGACTCCAGTGAAAAAGCTATTGAAGTATCTTATATGTCCATCCATCCATCGATCTTCTGTTGAGTCTCATCCTATCCAGAGTTACTGGGGGTCCGTTGCCTATCTCAGAGGCTATGGGGCACAAGGCAGGGAACGACCCGGGACACGGTGCCAAACCGTGGCAGGGTGCACTCACACACCACTCGCTCACACATGCACACCTACGGGCAGTTTGGCGACTGATCAACCGTAGTATGTTTTTGGATCGGGGGGCGGGGGGGTTGCTGAACAGGGTTAGGGAGAAGCTGGAGCCTTCCTCAAGAAGCACTGAGACAGAGACAGACTGGCAGGTCACTCACGCATATCAGCTGTGTACAATTTAGAAACTCCAGCTGACCTATCTGTTCTTTGGAATGTGGTAGGAAGCTCATATGATAAGGGACACACAAGATAAGGCGTGACAGGAACACGCACACAGACTGTAGGTGAGATTCAAACCCCCAGTCTGGCAGTCGCCTTCAAGATAAATCTGAGAACCAGAAATTGTGCTGTACGTTAAGTCAATGCAAAGATTCACAAAAGCATATGAATGCAAACACTAACTTCACCATGGAAACAATAGTAACCAATTTTACAGACAGAGCTGGGACTTCAGTTCAGTTTGCTTGTCATTTCAGTCCATGGATTGAAAGTTGTGCCACAGGCTTGTACTCATGACACTGTTGAAACCTCAGATGCGAAATGGCAGAGCTGCCCAGTGAATCTGGTATTTACTTTTACATAGCACTGACCTGAGTAACAAACACAGTAGGCGTGAGACCAGACCGTGAACTTTAATAAGTTTCATACCACAGTATTTCGGTAAACATTTCATATGAATAAGCTGGGTGTTTCCAGAAGGGATCCGGCCAATTACCACACAATGGAGTTACATTACTGCCAGAATTAACTGAATTTTCCATTAAGTAATTTTAATTAGTCATGTGGTTTGTTTTGAAATTCAGGAACCTTATTTCATATCCTGACTTTATGTTCTGTTTAAAAGATAAATGTAACTTTTTTACTACAAGCAGACTGGTTTTTAAAATATGAAATGCAAATTAATAGCCCTACTCTAATTAAATGAACTCTTTAGACACTTAGAGATTGTATTTTTAAAATCAGGATCAAAGTATACATATTTCGGGGGCCCACTCTGGTGGCGGAGGAACACGCATATTCCAGACTACATACATGACACATGTTGAATCCCACAAACCTGAACATCACAGAATCTATTGCTGACAGCATAACATAAAAGTGTGCTTGCGTGTTTTTTTTCCAGATCTCACTTCCTGTTGTGTTTCAAGCAGTGCAGTATTTTCCAAGCCATATACAGACAGAATATATCACAACTAAAAATACGTTTTTACAACCTTATTATCCAGTTCCAAATGCCGTGCGAAGGAAATGTCCATAAAGTGTAATTTTTATAATCTATTTTGTATTATAGTACCACAGTCATGGATTTCCTGTCACGCACTGCAGTATAAGTGGACAGTGCAGGCCTGGAAGATGTGCAATATTAATATCGCCGATGCATGTTATGCAAATGTAAATGTCACATTGCAAGGACCACGACAGTCAGCCGATTTAAGATTAGGTTTGGGTGGCACAAATAGCTCAGTTCCTCAGTATGTAACTATTACTTAGTTATTGGTTAATTATTGTACTGAGTGTGCTACTGCATTATATGTGCCCCCTTAAAGTAAGGTGTTACCTCTAACTTTGTTACTGTCACACCGTCTGGACATTATACTGTGATATATGGCGTTTTGACAGTATCTTCAATAGCATCCCTATTGCAGCTTTATCTTAGCAATAAAATTAGCTGAGTAGGGATACAGTGAATGGAGATCACTAATAAATAGGTTTTGCTAAAACTTTTCACTCTCTTATGGGAGACAAAACTTAGCAATCAATGCTATTTTAATGATGATTTTTTTCAAGACTATCTAGTATGCCTATGCCATATGCTCTAAAATCAGTGTAACATTTTCCACTGCTTTTGCATGAGCTCTACATGCACTCTTCAAGCCAGTCATAATCACTTTCCTTTTGGAATCACTCATATTGTGTCACATCTGTGAGAAATTTTACATAAATTAGTGAGGAGAAAAGAAAACAAGAATTGATCACCAAATCTTTTGCTTTATGGAAATATTCTGTATTCTATACAAACTGCTTGGCCATAGTTTATTTTTGGTAAATTTTGAACTTCCTTTTTTGTTTTAAAAGTATTACAATATTTGAATTTTTTCAAATATCTTGCAGGCATTCTTCAGTAGAATCTGCGAATTTGAGTTATTTTAACTGAACTGAAAATAAGTATATGTTCAAAAAGCTTAACGAGCTAAGGTTGTAACATTCTGCTTTCTAAACCTGGGGTACAAGCATTTAAATTATCTTCTTCAGGTTGGTTAGAAAGTCTAAATCTGAAATAACGTACATTTAAAATGATCCCCAGTACTCTTACATCACGCTTTTCTCAATCACAATGTAACTGTTACAATTCTGTAAATAACGTAGGCTTTCCCTTATGCGCATGTTGAGTGAAAATGCTGTACTTGTTTTAATACTTTCATCTTTTTTCAGTCTTTAATTATATGCCAGATGTGTGCTCTTTGTACATCTGTATTCATGTATGTCATAGTATGATTATTACATTTAATTTCCATGAGTCAGCACGCACATTGCAGCTGGGATTCTGAGGGTCATTTTCAGGATTTTTAGTTAAGCGCTATGTCCATAGCAAACTTGGAATTGAGGTATTATAGCAGTCATCTGCATTTTATTAGAAGCCTGGAAGGAAAACCTTACTCTGGAAAAATTTTGGCTTCAATCAGGGACACAGAAAACCTTTTCCCTAAGGTTACCTCATACCAGCCCCTAATCCAGCCTGCTCCGGCTAACATGGGATATTTATTTCTACACATGGTTCTCAAATGACAGAATTGTTTATGTAGTTTAGGAAACTTTAGTAACAATCTGCCTGTATTAGCATGAAAGTTATGGGCTAAATATAGATCTTGAGGGGTGTAATCATAAAGATAACGGATGTTGCACAATGAAGAGGATTGTTTTTATTACACGTCTGTCACCATCATGTTGTTCTTGTAGGACACAAATACTTGGGTCATTCACATTTTTGGACATTAGTTATCCCTTTGGATAGTTCATGCATGTCAAGAAGGTCAGTTGTGTTACCCCGTTAACCCGAGGTCAGTGCTGAATCTTACTTCTTCATTTTGCCAATAAAGTTAAGAGTTTAAAGCGCATAGTTATGTTGTTGGGTCTGTTTTGGGGTCTTTGGTTGGATTACCAGTAACCATTCAGCATTTCAGAAGGATCACCAATCATTGTTTTTGCTGAGCAAACATTTAATGGGCAGACCTTGTTCCTCATTCGGTGTGTAGGTATACTGTGCAGTCTGTACCTGTATTGTGAATGCAGATCTTCATCAGTGTGTCTGTTATCATAGTGAAACTGACCAGCTGCATGCTTGAGTATCAAACATTATTAAATGTGACACTTCACTGGTATACTGGTAGGGACTGTCTATGTACCAACTGTTACCATGTAATGCTCATAACGAGTAAATTGCTCATAGTTATTAATAGAACATATACTGAAAATAGATTTTTACGTCTAAATTTATTGTAAAATGCTTTGTGGTTGCTCTTTCCTCTTGAAAATCATATCATACATTGTGAAAAATTTCTGAAATGATATATATTTTTTAATTCATTATTATTCACTGAATTAACCCAGCAAAAATTCTTCAGTTCCACCCCTGTATCAGATCGGCAAGCTTTGATGTAACGGGTGAAAAATATCTTACTACATGTAATTTGGGAGTACGGGAGCGGTTGGAAATCAAAAGGCCACGGGTGGACTGCAGGACTAAATGGCAACGCATTTTTTTTTTTTAATTCCGAAAACGTAAAAAATACCAAATTTTATGTATACAGCCGTAGGCCTACATTTCAAATTCATAATAAATGCTTTTTTTAAATTATGCAAGCTATTCCCACACGCGCCCTCCAAGAACTCCGCTTGAAATCACATAACATTTTATTCGGATTCGGTTCGGGCCTCGGAACTTATTTAATACGAGTCGGGCCGGACACGGAATTACATAACGGGTCGAATGCGGTTCTAAACACTGCACGGGGGCATGGATACCCTGGCGGATTCAGGGAAGCCAGCACTTGACAGAGACTTTTGAATACATAAAATTATATGTGAAATTAGGTGGCCGGGCGGGCGAGGGTATTTTGTCTGGGGGGCCTAGGTATTCTAATGCCCTAAACTGTACGTCTTACCACCGTCCGTCTCTCTTCTTGTGTCGAAGTTCAAATCAGCGCGGTAACTACATTTCCTGTTGCATTACCAGAAAAATAAAAAATAATTCCATACAGTAGCTCTGTCCTGGCCGGCTTCAGATGTAGCTTACCTGTATATATTAACACACTAGAGAACTTGGTTATAGATGAGTTGGCTATTTGTTGAATTCAAAGGTTACATGTGCGACTCCTCGCGCAAAGGCGAGTGCGGGACGCCAAGTGACTGAGTGGAAACGGCACGCGACTGGTGCACGAGCAGAGCGCCCAGTGCGACGGTACGCTGCGACCGCCCGTGCGACACACGACACGCGACTCGCCGCTGTACGTCGGTGTTGGATTTTCCAACATCCAGGAAGCATTTTGGTGCGCTGTGAGAGAGGAGGAAAAAGCGGTGTGGAGCGTAAGGATGCGGATTGGGAAAGCAAATCCAATAGTATGTAATGTGCAAACTTGTGCTTATTAATATTTGCGCCCCGACTAAAAGAAACCCTGGTATCCTATAAAAAGAACAGCATATGACAATTATGGCTATTTTAAGGCTGAGTGCGTCATTCAGTTTTCGTTTAATCTAACGCAGCATTTCTGAAATGCAAGAGGGGCTGATGTAAATAAAAGGAAAGCCGAAGGGAAAACAAGGAAAATTACTTATTAAACATATTGTGGAAAATATAAATACCCCTTCATGCCTTATGCAGATGTAGACGAATGAATTCCACATTCCGATGCCGCAGTTTATGGGCTGCCTTACTATGCGCTGAATACTTAAAAAGCACGAAGGAGAGAGGAGTTTGAGTCAGGTATCCAATTCAACTGTATCATCATTTGTTCGGTGTGCTATGGTGTCAAATAGAAGAAACCTTTTTATAACGCCCTCGTCAGCGTATGGAGTGCCTCACAACATATGGAGTCAAACCTTGACTTTCAGGAATTCTACTGTAGGAATACAAAGGTAAACGAATGCTTTAAAACATTATAGTCTGCTCTTAGCAGAGAAAGTGATGCGATACTCAGGTATAAATAAATCTGACAGTAATTGATGGGATACCTATATTGGTAAAATCGGACTGTAACGAAGGAGCTGTAGCTAAGGGGCGCAAGCTATATTTCAGCGCTTTACACATAAAGCTTTACCAAGACCTCAAGTTGTCATAAAATTCCAAGTTATATATATTCACCACATTGGATTGATAGCCGCAAGAGTCAGTTTTTTTCCCTACAATTCAGAAATAGTATTTGTCCTAAAAATTTTATGTAGAATGTCGTAAAGCGTCGCGCCCTGAAACGATGACATTCTCACGATTAGTTGACTGTTGATTGGTTATGACTGTTTAGATCTATGAGACTTATGAACAGTAAATTGACATATGATCTCATCCTGGTGCATAATAAGTTTTCCATTGCTTACATGTCTCTAGATTATCAAAGATTAAACATTTGTGCTGAAGATTACATTTAGACATAGTTTTACGTTTTCCCAAGTGACAGATTAACAGTTTATGGTTCATATTCTTTTCCGGCTGAGTTTCATAGACGCTGTCGACGAACATATTTTTATGTTTCGTTTGTTGTGAAGTGCCGGAATTTTTGTACTTGTATTACATTTGGAAGGCCAGTTCCCTCCAGCAGATCTATCTATCTATCTATCTATGCAACTAATTTGATTTTACCTACCAGTATTCATACATAAGTCAAATTATATTTTAAATCATTCTAAATGTCTTCTGTAAGTTGGCCACAGTTTGAAGTCGCTCTATTAAAATAATACACTAGTTTCATGTGTCATTGTTCCTGGGTGGCGGCCACGGTCGGGGACGTTACGTTTCTCACAGCTTTTGATAGGGAGGCTGGAATGATGACAGTGAGCGCATTGTTCTCGGCTCGCTGTCGCAGCCTCTGCTGTCCTGACAATGACATTCCCAGACCTCATCCAGCGATCTCTGAGTGGTGCCAAGCATGCAGAAAATCCCGTGCACGTGTTTCGTGCATTAACTGATATTTTCAGTACGATATGGTGGATAGTCACAACACTGGAATTAACCAGCTTAAAACGATTTTTTTTGCGATTAATACGACCGTTTCTGTCTGATTCTAATAATTTATTATCGCGTGTTTAAACTTCGCTTAAACAGTTCTTAACTAGCAAAACTTCTACAATTTGGAAGGGGAAGAAGGCTGCCATCTAGTGTCACAATTTTTAGTTTTGATCGTTGTATTATTGTGGAAAGGTGTTTTTCTCTATGTCTCTTTCGAAACCGTTTCCTTTAAGTAGGCCGGTTGAAGTGTTCATTGGCTTTCATTGCCTGTCGCTTATTCTTGATTTAACAATTCAACTAGGCCGTACCGTGAATCCACCCCTGTACGTGCCTCCTGTTCATCGTCGCACCCTCCTTATGGTATAAATCTACACCGGATTACAAGCCGCCCTGTGTAGTTTCAACGGGATGCTACGTCTCCTTACTTTCAGATTTTGGTTATTTTGGTTTGCAGGGGTTGGTGTGATGCAGACACTCAGGTTATGGCTTTTGGAGTCACTTGTCCATGACTTTGTGTTTTGGTTGCAATAACCAGCGTAGAAGCTCATTGATTTATCTACTTTAGTTGCTTTGAAGACACCCTAGAATCCACAGAAAACGTCATCCCATTTCTCCTGTTTTTTTTCTGGATTCTGCAAGAGTGTCCACTGTCACTTAATCGATAGTGGCACCACACGCTTACTCTGTCTGTTTAAAGTGCTGCAAAGGCAGTGCGCTAAATGCAAGGGCATAGGTTTGGTTTCAACATCAGTTAATCAGCTTCAAACCCACGGCCCACTTGAACACACTTGATGTTCCCACAATATTGATAGGGATCTGTCCCTACTGTCCATACAGAAATCCACGCCCTTGCATGCCTGTTTAACATTCAAAGTCAGTTTAATCTAACATCATGCTTGGCCTTCTGTGAGAGGATGCATTATGGAGACTCAGTAGGCCTGTATTTTTTCAGTTTGTTTCAGATCTGTAGCGTCTCTGGTGTGTGCCGTTGTCTTAATCACCCTGACTTTAATTCCAGATCTAATTATGTTTTTACGCTTATTTGTGCCTGACCAGAACATTCACTTCCGGCATTTATTGCAGAAAAACAACAGATGCCTACATCTCAAAAAAAAAAAGAAAATCCCCAGAGACGTTCAGGGGATGTATGAAAGTACGCTGCTGCATTTTCAGGGCAGAATAATTTTGGGATCAAAACAGAGCATCTTCTCTTTCATAGTAATTAAATAGCAACACCATCTAACATAAAATCCACACAACTCACCACCCACAGGGAATGTCATGCTAACATGAGTGCAGAGTTTTTTCAAAGGAAAAGCGATATGTCCAGGTTAGCGTCTCTGAAGCCCTGCATTCTTTAACAACTGTATCATGGCATGAGGGAACGGGGGAATACACCCAATACCATTAGTTTTATTTCACGTTGTAAGTAATGAAGATTTGATTAAGCTTTCTTTGGATAAGTTAAAAGTAAACAGGCATTTTGAGGGTCATTTGGGGCTGCCTCCCTTTTTGGTTTGTGACGACTCCCTGTAGGGAGGTCAGACAGCTTAATGTCCTGTTTCTGGTTCCATGTTGTGATGGCTTGGTTACTGATGCCACTTTTGGGTGTGGAAATAAAGCAGCCGTTTGTTCGTTTGCTTTTCCCTGTGCAGGCAGATTTTGTTCATCCCCACTTTTACCAATACTGGGCATCCCAAATTTTTTTTTTAATGAACATGCAGCCCTCCCTTTTCTGTAAATTGAAATAAATTAAAGCGATAATGGTGTATTTTCTATTATTTTCAATTAATGAAGTTTAATTGGGGTGCTAACTGAGTTTCTATTTAACTTTGTGTGACAATTTATAAGGATCTGCTTGAACTTATAGTAATAAACAAAATGAAAGAGGTTTCTTCAATATGTATCTGTAACTTATCCTTACAGTATGAGTGTGTGCTTGTATGTGTCTTATGATGGACTGACATCCTGTCCAGATTTGTGCTGTATGCTGCCTGAGAAAAGATAAGGGGTTCGAAAATCGATGGATGGATGGATAAAATAAATACTTGTTTCTACTATTTCATCTGCAGTACGTAGCCAAATAACTTACAGAGCACATTTGAAGCAAAGATGTTCTATCGACACTTAACAAACGTATAACGTGCAATAATTTGTAGGTCTGGCATCTAGGCTGGAATCCTATAACTGCTAGGGGATCAGAACCCAGTGCATATGGGATGGTTCCTGGTAACAGGGCCGATCGAGACCAACCACCCAGACTCTGGCCCAAAGTACCGTCAGAGCTGGAGTCGCAGAGTGGCAGTAAGATCTTTCATTTGGGGTATGTAGCTTGACATAATTATTACTTCTTAAGAAACCATCGGAATGTGTAGAATCTGTCCTTGTGTGTGGGGAAAGCGAGATAATACCGGGCTGTGTCGGACAGAACACGCCACGGTGCGTAAAGGCATCATTTGGTAACCACTCCCCTGGCAGTGCTCCCCACGGGCTTCTGACGGATACAGCGTTCATAATTAAGCTACCCTAGTCATGTCGGAGTGTCACTGAGGTTTATGACCCATCAGTAACAGTTATCAGTCCTGCCTGATGACTCCACTGTTACGGATGTCACTGCCTCTGTAGCCACAGCGTTGCCTTAATCCATCAGGCAGACGTTCTTGGCTTTGCCACATTCCTCGCTGAGTCAGATAAGCCAGGCAGCTGCTTTAGGCTGTAGGACAGCAGGTCCTCCTTATCATCCAAACACTCACTCACGCCTGTACACAACCTCCCTTCCAGTGAACACACGCCCCAGCTCTTCCTTTGTACTAGAAAGATCATGTTGGGCTCTAGCTCTGCGTTGGCTTGAGACGTTTTTCCTGAGAATTGCATGTGCGTGACTGGACTCCCCACGAAGACAAAAAGAATCACTTTCCAGCTAGACCCTCCCCCAGGCAGGTCTTGTCTTGGCCAAAACTTGAGGGGTGTGATGTAATCAAGGAGGAATCTAACAAATTTATTCAGAGTTTCTGTGGTTTTCTGCCTGTCTGGCATGCCTGTTGATTACTGGTGGATTAATCTGGGTATAAACACTGGGCACTGCTGCAACATTTTGCCTATTATAAGCTGCCTCATTCCGAATTGATACATTCTGTTTGCAGTGGGGGTGGGGGTTGTGTTTCTGCACTCCCCCTCTCTCTCTCTCTGAGGCTTCTTGAGTTCCCGTTGAGTAATGTGTACCTCCTGAGGCCAAAGAGTTCAAAAGCAGGACAGGTAGCGGGGTTGAGTAACTGCCGCGCTGCCCGACACCTGAGCTGATGCCGCTGTGTAACATAGATATGAGGTAGTCACTCCTATTGGCTGGGAGAAGGGAGAGGGGTGTGTCTGTGTATCCGTTTGGCTGTTAGACCACAGACTGGCAGTTGTGCATCTTTTCCTGGTAGTCTTCGCGGGGTGGTGTTTTCACAGGAAAAGTGAAGGGCAATGAGACACAAGATGGCTTGTTCACTGGGCATGATGACTATGCATATTTTTATCACAGCCCAGGGAGCAAATTAACCTGTGATGAAGAATTAGTCGCATTGCAATGCAAGTTTGTGTTGCACTTTGGCACAATGAATTCAGGTAATTCTCTGCAAGAATGCAACCAATAACTATATAAAGATCCTAACTGTTTGTCCTTTCTATTAGTTTTTCTGAATTCAGGTTTTGCAGCAAAATTATAATCTGTTGCCAAAGTAAAGTGTTGTTTTTGATTCACTTTTCTTCTTTTAGGAAGTTCCCCTGGTAGAAAGGGATTGAAACCTGACCATGTCACGCAACCTCGTCATTGATTCTTCACAGAAGACCAAGCTGTTTGCTCACAACACCATCCTATTGTCCCCATGACGTAGTGGGCTTGAGTGACTGTCTAGACTTAGATTCTCACTACTGGACGCCTGAAAGTTCGACATTTCCCGCTGCGGCCTTATCGTCGCTCCTTGTATGGCAGGCGCGATGGTACAACCCGCCCTTTGAATTTGAGCCTCCAACTGTCCTCATCCTGCTGTGGACTTTAATCGAGAGGCGAAAACGGGCCCAGGCTGAATCGAGGTGCCCTGCTGTCGCTTAGATACGCCAACCGAGGACGCTGCCCTCTTCTGGCCCGCGCAGATTTCGGACATGTCCGCCAAGGCGCCCATCTACCTGAAGCGTAGCAGCCGCAAAGGGAAGAAGGAGAGACTGAGGGACATCCTGTCCTCGGATATGATCAGCCCCCCGCTGGGGGATTTCCGCCACACCATCCACATCGGCAGCGGCGGCGAGGAGAGCGACCTGTTCGGCGACCTGTCCTTCCTGCAGGGTAAGTTCCACCTACTGCCCGGACAGGGCCAGCCTGGGAGCGAGTGCAGTGAGCCCTTTCAGTTCACACGCACCGCCAGCGTGTGCAGCCATCCACCACCCTCAGAGAACTCGCCCCTGCTCAAGAACGCCATCTCCCTGCCCGTCATTGGCGGGGTGCAGGCCCTCACGCTGCCCGCCTCAGCCCCTGCACCCGCCCAGGCGCCGCCTCCCAAACCACCCAGGCTCCACCTAGATGACAAGGCTCCACTGCCTACCCAGGATCCCTCGCTGCCCTCTGCCTCATCCTCTACAGCAGCCCCCCTCGCTTCCCCCACTGCCTGGGCTTCAGTAAACCAAGACAGCGTCCTCCAAGACCTCGACAATCCCTTAGAACAGCCCTACTTATCCCACACCAGCTCCCTGCTCTCCCTCCACCTAGACCTGGGGCCCTCCATCCTGGACGACGTGCTCCAGATCATGGATAAGCACAGGGCGGGCAGCCTGAATAGTTCCTGTGTGCAGGGAGGACTGCAGGAGCTCTTCACTTGAGGACCAGCATTTCTGTTGTAAATTCTGAAGTAGCTTTGAGAAACTTTTTTTTTTTTTTTTTTTAAGTATATGACTGGAGCATGACCAAACAGACCATGGTGTATAAAACCCTCATTTGCAAAATGATGACTCTGATCACACTCCAGACCCTTCATGCATGTTACGAGGACCGGGGAGAACCAACATCTTGGACTATCCCACAGTTTAGACTTTATCTGATGTTCCTCAGTTGTTAGGCTCTTGCTCCTGTTGCTCATATTCCAAGAAAGTGCCAGTTCTGCTGGGAACGAGTCCAGTGAATTTGCACTGTGGGTTTAAGGAAACAGGGGTTCCAGCTCTCTGCCACCACAGCAGCACAGCACCTCATAAACCAGAGGTTCTGGGCAAGGAAAGGAACACCGTGGAACAGAGTGTGACTTCCCTGCCCTTTGAAATACTACTCTGCGTTGTCTTAGAACTGCAAAGATAAACCTTCTGTTTTGCTTTCTGCAAAAATTGTGCAATATGTCATAAGGCACTAAGAAGCAGCCTGTGCTTCCAAACTTTCTCCAAATATTTGCTACCACTCATGGACACTGGACAATGAGATAAATGGGCCCTGGCTCGGTTAAGGTACTGTGTCCTGTACTTTACCTTGCTCTTTGCCATCAGAATATCCCAACACTGAAAACTGAGAGTCATGTGACCTGGCATGATCTGATGGTGCTGATTGGAATGGCTTAACAAGGCCCATGCAGGACCCATGTCTTTATAATGCAGTAAACAGGGTCACAGGGTACTTTGGCTTGTCGGTGTGGGCCTGTATTACTCTGCTGTGTTTCTATATTAAAATGAAATGAAGTTCTCAGTGAAGCCATTTCTCAGTGACTGGCACTGTGTGCAGGCAGTCTTTTAAGTGGGTTTCCTCAAGTATCCTGCACCAATCTAAAAACACATGGTTTGGCTGAATTGCACATATTGTGTGTGTGTGTGTTTGTGTGCATGTGAGTGTGCACCCTGTGATGGACTGAAATTCCATCCAAGGAAAGGACGGACAGCCAGTCTTGTGTCCTGTACTTCCTGGGACAGTCTAAGTATGACCCTGAAATGGATTATATTAGATTATAATAGACATGACTTAAAAAAAAGTTATATGTAAGAGACTGTAATTAAGAAACATGATTCCTGTAGACAGTTTATACATAATACACATTGCAACTAAGTGCTGAACTTTGCTGAAAATCATCATGCAACAATAATGCTGCCTGTATTTTACTCTGAAAAGTATGTAGTGTATTACCTAGAACAGCGTGGTTATGAAATAGCTTTACTGTGTACAACAGAGAAACAACACAAAGAAACAATGTAATATTTTCAGTGGGAACGAACGATGTTTGGTAGAATTCTTGTGTTGAGAAGTTCAAGTTAAATTGAACAGCAAGTTTAGAGAAGTAGGTCAGAAGTGCCTCGCGTTTCTTCACAATATGATATTTTGGGAATTTTGTGAATGTGAGAGAGAGCGATTGGAGTTCCTTTCTTCCAAGGCTTCATGAAATAAAACAATATTCCACTGCATTATTAATTACAGGTCACCAATATAACCAGTGCAAACCAGTGCAGCTACTGGACTAACATGTCCCTTCGCTCAGTCATCCATGTGGATGCGTGACAGTCGTAGCAGGAGAGTCATGAATGTCCTTGATGAATGTCTGACCGTAAGAAGCCGAGTCTTTCTATTTGTCATTGCCACTATTAATGCTACTGTAAAGCTTTGCGACAGTGTGGATGTAAATGTAAAATGCCACTTGATATATACTGTAATTCCATTGATGTACATGTCACATGACCAAGATTGCTTGCCCGTGTTTACTTACATACTTAAATGTGATCCTAAACATTAGGATTCCAAAAATCTGACATTTGAAGTGATAGATAGAAGGGAACACACCTAAATGTGACTTAGGCTAGCAAGGAGGATGGTAGCACTTAGCAGATAACCGACTTCCTCCGAGACCCGACCTCCCAAGTCCCTTACCTTGCTTATGCTAAACGCCCAGAAGGCTGATTGTCGAGCCGCACTTCCTGGTCATCATGTGATGGATCAACGCATGCTGGAAACATGGCAGGTCCACTCTTATAAAGCTAAAACACAGATACAGCAAAAGTGGGTCCAGCTCCACATAAACAGTCTTTGTTCGTTTCATTTTTAGCTTTCATTTTTGAGAAGTTGGGTTTTCAGAAGCCCGAAGCAAGAGAAAACTTTGCATTTCGTATAAGCTTGATTTTGTTTGGTTTTGCAAAGCCTTGCTACTGGAATAATGTCATAGAATGTATAGTGACCTTTACTGACTTGTGGGACTGAATGGCAGTTTTAACACAGTTTAACGTAAAAAGTCGGCTGATTTGTCCCTCAGCAGTAGGCTGTTTTCTAACAAGCTGCAAACTTGGTCAAAACAATGTGCTGAGCCTTAGCTATAAATGGTGATTGCAATAAACACTTTCCTTTGTCCATTAAAAAATGGCGTGAAGTCATTCTTATGCTGCGTGAATGAGGAGGGTGGCGCCAATGACCGGTATGTTGTGGTAATTGCTCACCATGCTGATTCATAATGGTTTACTCTCCTTTTCATACATGTAGATGGACGCTGCATGGTCGCTGCTTTCCTATATGGTCGCTGTTCGCCTCACTGCTGCTTTAAATTGTGTCACCTCTCCTTATAGACTCTGTTTGCACACACAACACCGTCGCCTCGTGTTGTGGGCAGACGAGTGGTGTCCATTCGAAGTGCCATTTCCCATTCCTTTCATCCAGCAAGACAAGAGTGACTGAGGGCATGTGTAAAACAAGGTGGTTTAGTCTTTAAGTGACGGTTTAGAGCATGTGGGGGTTTTATGAAGGGGAGGTTAAGTGTGTCGAACCAAACGGCTGTATTGCTGAGTGCCCCCCCCCCCCCGGCAGGATCCGTGTGTCCGTGCCTCTGGGTGGATTCTTGCCCCTGCTCTTATTTGCCTTGACTTGCCCACTTTTTATATGGTCCTGGGAATCACTCCAACTGGCTTTGTTAACACACAGGCTCCGGAAAATGCGGCCGTTGACCCCGGGAGCACGGAGCCCTGGGAACAGGAGGAGCGACCAGGGTGGAGGTCATGGTGATGAGATTACTAGAATAGTGGAATCAACAATTGAATGTGCACATTAGCTAGGCAACTTGGGTCTCATCTGGAAATTTGTCCAGAATAAAATATGGCACTTCAGCTGTGCCAAAGAAATGCATTTGAGTGCGTTAACGCTCCGGGGCGACCACATCTGTTCAGGTCATTATATGGAGATGAAACTTCTGAACAGCGTTATGTTTGTAGTAATTTGATGTCTATGAGAATGAGAACTAACATCAATATTAATGACGGGAGTTCGGATTCGCACCCATGACAATCAAATGACTAATTCTGCCCATTCTTCGGCACTGATAATTGAAGAGCGAATTTTGAAAAGTCACTCAGTTCATCTTCCGTTGTTTGTGAGATGACACTGCCAATGAACTAAAGTCATCCTTCCTCATGTCTTGCTTATCCTACATATAGTCATATGTCATATATTAGTTTTGGAAACCGAATCTCACTCAGTCCTTTTGTTATTCAAGAAACGTTTGTTAAATTTCCAAAATGTTTCTGATTTAAAAAGAATCAGCATTTCAACATTCAGACCCACTTATTTAGAACTTATAAACTATCAAAAAAACTTACAAAATAAAATGTAAATCATACAATTAATATTGATCTGCCAGTTATTTTGTTTGATATCTCTTAGTTTATTATATTTTCTCTAACATACAAAAAATCAGTGCTGCTAAAAGATGAGAGAAACAAGGTGAGCTTGTTCCTTCTATTAAAAAGATTGATACTATAAAGACTTTGGCAAATGGAAGCATATATTCTGCCTCCCGGCAATGTGCTCACTCAGATGTCATTGGGCCAATGTGTCAGTCTACCGTCTGGGTTCCCAGCATGCTCAGCAACCTCCATCCATCCATTCTCTGGACCTGCTTTTCCTATGCAGAGCCGTGGGGGGTCCAGGGCCTGCCCTGGGGGCTACAAGGACAAGGCAAGGAATAGCCCAGGATGTGGCACTAACTCATCGCAGTGCACATTCACACACCATTCACAGCTTTGCATAATCTGATAACAGGCAACTCACCTTGTTTTTGGGCTGTGTGGGGGGACCAGAGTACCTTGAAGAAACTGCATGATAATAAGGAGAACATGCAAACTCTACACACATGGAGCCATGGCAGAGACTCAAACCCTGGTCCCTGAGGTATGAGGCAATAGTGCAAACAACTGCAGCACCGTGCCACTCCTAGTCTTGTTGACCACCGTGCCACTCCTAGTCTTGTTGACCACCGTGCCACCCTAACTGTTGCCGCTTCCTGCCTCCCAACACAGCTCAGCGATTAAGCTCGAGAGGAATGGCAACCATTTGCCCCACACAAGACTGTCTGCTGTACAGCACCTGCGATGTACAAGAGCTGTAGCCAAAATTATAAAAAATAATCCCTCCCACTCCATTATAAAAATAATCTTTTTATACCGCGATTATTACATTGACGGCTCCCTGTGTGGCTAACACAAGCCAGAGACCAAACTCGCAGAAGCTAACAAAAGGGATTCCCAGTTGGCGATGCGGCTGAACAACTGAGTCAGTGTTGCTCTCCATGCCTGAAAGCCTCGGGACAGAAGCGGGACGTCAGTGAGCTGGAAGCTGCTGGCTGCATCTCGCTCACACACAGCTCAATTAAACAAGCAGTAATTGAAAGGAACATCCGATAAACTAAATAGTATCTTTATAGGTTGCGCGCTCACTGTATTTCCTGTTGTTTGCGGACTTCTGCTTCTTTGAATGAGGGACGACTGAGTGAATTACCCGCGATAAGTTTGGACCTTCATCAGGGGGAGATCCATTTAGCACCCAACGTTCTTTGTGCTGGGAAAAATCAGAGCCGGGGGAGGAGGGAGGAAGTATGACAATTCCCTATTGCCAGTTTCCTCCGCAACAGCTCGGTCGTCAAGGTTTCGACACTACAGCACTTCATTGATGTATGTCTCAGAGGTGGGAGAGGGCACAAATAAGTTCATTTCTCTTTAATTGCTTTTCTGTGAGTTTACGTTTCCTATGGTGCCAACGTCTCCTGGATCTGCAAATATCAAGTATTCCACTAATCTTAACGGGAAACGTAACGGAAAGATTTCAGATGTAATGGAACGTCCTGATTCCAGTCTTTGCCATACTTGACTGTTTTCACTTGATATGCTTTTAAGAATAACTTCCATATTCTTGCCTGTGACATACATGTGATTACCTATAAACGTATATATGCAAAAATAAGTATCACTACGCCATCTGAAACAGAGTGAGCCAGATAACCATGCAGAGAAAGCTCATTTCGGCGGCTACTGTAGCACTCCAGACTTTCCTCCCAGTTTTTCCCATAGTTAGTGACCACGTGACCATAAGTACATAGATTGTGCTTTATGAACGGGTGTAATATCCCCATCTGCTGGACGATTGAGGTAATGAATGAAAAGATCTGCTCTTCTGTTACTGGGTTGACCGAAGCAATCACTATACATTTTATCTACTTTTCTGTTGCCGTGTTTAATTACAAAATGTATATAAGAAATGTACGATAAATACCAATACTACTGGTAAACTACGGAAATAGTGACACCAACATGCAAACATACCCTGCTGTACTGGGCCTGGAAAAGAACGTTTCAAACAAATTGCATGACGCAAGTTCCGGTTCTCGTAGAAGCTGTTCCGGCCCAGTTCAGGTCCCATCCCAGCCCGCCGTCCGGCGTAGTGGAGCCAAGATGGCGGCTGCCGTAGATAGTGTGGTTAATGTGTGAGTATTCCTTCTTTATTCATTATAAGTAATGTGGATTTTCTGACTTATGTTTCTGAAACTGTTTCGATTCGGATTGTAAAACAGCCTGTGTGTATTGCGTAATGCACACGGCACCGCGAAGTGCCTTAAAAAGCAACTAACCTGTACTGTTTAGCTCATTCATTGTTCAAACATACTTAAACTTTAGGTCACTAGCTTGCAGGCTGTTTACGGTGTAATTTTAAAAAAATGATCGAAATCCTTGATTTACATAAGATATATCACGGATGTGAAAACTAATGAAACGTAAATTTGCCTCTATTTCTATTTATTGGGAATCACAGTTGGATATTTTTCTCCTCGATAAAGACGTTAATGCCTGTTCTCATTCCCGGGTCATTTCAGCCCTTTTAAAAAAGGGTTTTACAGGGTGAGCGTCCGTGTGTATTAGCAGCAGAATGCTGAAGGCAGCTGACTGAAAGCCACGGGCTTTGTTCTTCGGTGAGCTGCCTGTCTAGACGTTCATTAACCATTATAAAATACCATTATAAAATTCATTGTATATGAGACTCGTATTTTCTTCAGGCACTTAAATGGTAAGGAAAATACTCCGTATGAACTACTATGAACCAAACGGACGATACTGGTAATGTTTTTTTGTTTCATTTTTGTTTCTTTTTTTGCGTTCAACCAATTAATGATCCTCAGAATAAACTGTTGTCAAAATATTCCGTTGTTTAATCAATTCACCGTGTGGTTATAAATAAAGTCTGAAATTACTTAAAAACTTCAAAAATACAAATAAACATTATAAACATATTCTGCAGTGGGCCACCTATAAACATGGTTTCTGTTACATAAACCTTTAATATCGGGGGGGTGGTGCGGTGCTTAAATCCTGTTTCCTGGATGATCTTATTGTACCTGGTGATGCTACCATCCAGGAAAAAGTCATTTGTCCCACAAAATGCAAATGAGCTTCTCCATGGTGAAATAGTGTCCTGTGTTTAGTGAAGAATGAATCTTAAACGCCAGTGTCTTGAGTCCAGAATGGCACGTGTTTTATATCTGATTGGTGTGCAGTTTTGACATGCATAGAAAGTCAATGTTCGGGCACTTTGGCACGTGTCACAGCCTCGGGGAGCAGTACTACAGGGACGCCATGGAGCAGTGTCACAGTTACAATGCCCGACTGTGTGCGGAGAGGAGTGTCCACATGCCCTTCCTGGACTCTCAGACTCGCGTGGCCCAGAGCAACTGCTACATTTGGATGGAAAAGAGACACAGGAGCCCAGGTTGGGAAAGGCTAGACCCTGACACTGCCTGTCGTTAGATATGAAAGAACAGCTCATTTTAGACTGTAATGTTTCAAAGTAATGATCCATTGTATGTATGAGTGTACTGGATGTGAAACGTAATAAATATGCAGAATAGCCAAGACAGATGGCTGTTTCCTACTCTGGATCTAGCAGCAAACGTTGAAGGTTTTTGTTACAGCTGGTGATTAATGTCAACAAATTAGACTCAATCCAGCTGCTGATTTGGCAGCCTTGGTAGGATGATATGTTGAGCTTCTGACTTAAACAGTGGGCTAAACTTTAAAGATTTTTCTGAAAATCATTGAAAACTTGCATTCTGATTGTGCGGAACTAAATGTTCTGGATATATCCAAGTAGGTTGTGCATTTTTTAAACAAATTTGTACCTCTTGAATCACCTAAGATTACCTGATTTATAAATCTTAAATATATGTATGACTTCTCTTAAAGTGACAGCTTTTTTTGCTCATTTCTCAGCACTCACATCCTTATTTCTGTCCTTCCAGCGATGAACCCTGGACAGCTTTATTCCTACCCCGCTCGTCGCTGGAGGAAGAAGCGGAGGGCACACCCATCCGAGGACCCCTGCCTCGCTTTATCTCCTCTTAAGTCAGGTACCAATCTCTAGGCTTGATTTCCAACAGCATGTATGCGTCTCCGACTTGGGCCAGTGGTTTGTTTTTAAAAGCCGCATGAAACTCGAGCACAGCGCTATATGTGTGCTGAGCATTTAGCTGGCTTCAGCGTTTCTATGTGCTGATCTCCTTTATGACATCGGCATCGTGAATTTCTCATGCTCCACATTGGTGTCCCACAGCAGAGCTGGACCTGGGGCTAAAGAAAGATAGCAGTAGCCTGGAGGCCCTTCTGAAGGCGGAGCCTCTGGACAAGCGGGGGCCCCCCGAGCTGCGGGCCCCAGAGGAGGAGCCTAGCCTGGCAGAGCTCACACCCGCATCCCACAGCACCACCACCCGCATCCGCAAGGTTTGGTGGTCCCGCTGCCTTTGCGACGCGTTCGGGGGAAATGGTGGTTTTCACTCGGTTCCGTAAACTTGCTTCAGGAGAGTGGAAGAAATGAGGGAAATGATCTGTGTGCGTAATTCTGCCAAAACGCCTTATGACCCTGAAAGAAGGGATCAAAAGCTCGGATGCTGCGGGGGCTGCCCTGATCTCAGCCGTCTTACTTTCCGGTCTCTCGCGCAGAGGATCTTGGAGCCCGAGGACTACCTGGATGACCTGGATGATGAAGACTATGAAGAAGACACCCCTAAGAAACGAGGGAAGAGCAAGGGGAAGGTGAATCTCCAGCCTGATATGTAGAATTGCATTAGCTGTGCTGTGTGTTTTACTTGATGGTTATAATTCTATTCATTGTGAGCGATTTGTCAGAATTTCATCAGCGTTGCAATAGTTGACTGATTGCACAGCTGCATGTGTACCTAAGGTGAGCTTGTTAGGTACCTTTGCGAAGGGTCAAACTGCCTGTCCCCAGCATTTGAGCTGGTAATGAGATGGTTGCCAGATCATTCCATGAAGGGAAGTCGCACCTATTTACCGGACACTGGCTGTACTGCTGTAGAGAATTTGCTCCCCAGCACCCAGCTATGCCAATGACTATTATCCCCCCCCCCCCCCCCAATAGAGCCGGGCAGTGACCAGCACCAGAAAAAAGCCAGACGCAGCCGCGCTGGAGGACCGGGACAAGCCGTTCTGCTGTGACAGTGAGTGTGTGCAGTTAGGGTGGGGCAGCAGTCCCATGGCGGCAGCTTGAAATGTGCTGTGCGAGGCTTTCAAATCCAGCTGCAGTAATACAGCAAAACACACTGGCTAGCCAAAAAGGAATTTAAATCAGCAAACACTTAAGAGCCAATGACTGGATCATTATTACAGGTCAGCAACGTTATGCAGCAATAAAGTGAAGTCAGCTGAGCACCTGAATGACCAGGGTATCCCATCAATGGATTTTTTCCCTTCCTAATGGCATGGGATTATTCCAGGACGATAATGCCAAGATTCATTGGGCTCGAATTGTCAGAGTGGTTCAAGGAGCACGAGGGATCATTATCACACATGATTGGGCCAACAAAGAGTCCTGACATTAACCTAACAGATCTTTGGGATGTGCTGAAGAAGTCTTTACGGAGTGGTTCAACTCAACAATCAGTAAAAGATCTCGACAAGAGATTGATGCAAATCTGGATAACAAAGAAATATTGAGATGTTTCATAAGTACGTGGAAACGATGCACGGACAAATATGTACCATAATCAAAGCCAAGGTGCGTCAATGAAATATTAAAGTGTACGGCGCTTTTTTGGCCAGGGCAGTGTATATTTTAAGATTTCACTGATCAAACATATTAAAATTGTGCTGCTCAGCTATACTGAAATCCCACGTTTCTTTAAAAGTCAGTTTGTTTAGTTACGCGTTTTGTAGTCTGATAAGGGTGAATGTCGAGGCTGCAGAGCAATTTGGTAACTGATAACCTGCCCAGATAATCTTTTGGGATGTTAGCTGTCTTTTTTTGGCTGTTTCTTTGAAAACATGATGAAATTATCCTAATTACATTGATCTGTAGAGTGCATAGATGGCAATTGTTCTTGCCAAGGGTGGTAAATAATCTGATTTTTGAATTATGAAGTAGCTAAGATCTGGGCTTTCACTACAGCAGTAATGGAGTTTTGAAGATACTTCTCCTGTAAACAATCAGAAATCAGGATTCTATGGATTCAATTCTAAAAAGTGATAAATGGCTTCATTCTTAACCCTGAATTTGAGGGATAGTTTTGGATAGTTGATGAACTGCATTTTCTGGTTTGTGCGATGATCATCCTCGTTCTTCCCAATGCTGAAGCAAATCCCTCTATGATTCCCCTGCATTTTGTACTTCTTAACGCTAACTTAAGAGATAAGCTCAAGAAACTACAAGAAGTCAGTACAAAGCACTGAGGGACTCATTATCCGAGAAGTCTAAATTACTTTTTTCTTTCCCGGAATCACAAATGTGATTTTAGTTTAATTTGAAATTAAATTTGCCCTGGTCTATTGAGAAGTAATGGATCAAAATTAGGTGCATTCTAATTATGCTGGGGAAAAGCCAATAAGCAGGCACTTCCTTTCTTAATCTCCTAATTCTGTGGTGTTAGAGATCAATGATATTGGGCCCTAATGTCCATTTAAAGGCCTTTAATTGGCTGCATCTGTGTTGTGACCTCAGTGACCTCAGTAACTTCAGTCATTCACAAAACCTTTCCTTATTCCTAGATGAACGAATTAGGTTTCAGTTTGACATTCAATGAGATTTTTTTCCTCTTTCAGTATTAATAATCCCTGAGGAAAGATTCAGATTAATAGTAGTCTTCAGACTTTTTAAATGTAGCACTGAGATCTTCCTTTCACCAAAGTTCAATTTGATGTACAAATTTTCTGTATTGGGGGGGAAAAAAATCTGTATCCAGTTTTCCATGCATGAACAGCAAGAAATAATGATTGACCCAAAGGTGTGTAATTGGGGTGTTGACTTGGCCATCAGGAACATTGTATTTGTTGGATATGCATATTTGGTTTTTACTCCATTCCATAGGCATTATCACTGACTGTTTTTATTGCATACAGTCCTGTTTCTCTCTGTTTGATGCTTGCATGTGAGATTGGGCTCCGCCCCCCACCCAGGTGATTTCCCCGCCTCAGGCTTATGATCTTGGGAGTAATATCTCAGTCTGTTATATTTTCTTATCAGATGCCTGAGGTCGGAGAGCCAACCTGCTATTGCACTAGCTCCAGTCTGGGGCATTTTCCCTGAGGCTTGAACCTCACTTGGGGTGGTGTGAAAGTCTCTCTGTCTGTGTGCACATCCCTCTCTGTCTGAACCCCTAGTAGGATTTTCCTTGATCATTTCCTCAAAGCTCTGAATGCTGAGTCCTCCTGTCTCTCTTTTTTTTCCCTCTCTCTTTCTCTCTTTCAGACTCTTACAAACAAAAGCACATTTCAAAACCTTCAGAAAGAGGTACATTTCAGTCATTCCTCTGTCCTGCCTTTCTCTCTGCTCATCAGCTATGAGTTTAATACACCCACGTGTGTCTATCTTTGTGTTAGCATGTGCAACTTTGTAACACAGTCTGTGGCCTTTTAATAAGATCTGGGGGTAGGAGTATATAGTTAGACATAAGCAACTAGTTAAAACCGGGATGTGTGGCGTACAGTTGGACTAAAACCCTTAATCTCTAAGTTGATGCTGCCCACTTGGCTGTATTCTTGTATCTCTCTTGTATCTGATTTGCAGTTTCTATCATTTAGCATAAACTATTGTGGAAATTGGTGGCAGAATCCAACCTCATGCACTGTGCCGCCTGGCACTGCCCCCAGAGCCTCCCACTGGCACTGCCCCCAGAGCCTCCCACTGGCACTGCCCCCAGAGCCTCCCACTGGCACTGCCCCCAGAGCCTCCCACT
>JABFEB020000002.1:1844055-1872293 GCA_019775895.2 Stomatorhinus ivindoensis | reverse complement strand
GGCACTGCTCAGGATGAAAGTTTGGAAGATGAATGGACAGCGAGTGTGGCAGCTGCGTTTGGCTGTCTGCTTTAGCGACGGAGCAATGCCTAACAACCTGGCTCACTTTGTGTTTGCTGGTCCATAGCAATGAAGAGAACCTGGCCTGTCCTTTTTAGATGGTGTCGTATAGCAAGATGGCAGCCTGTCAGAATGAGAGCTTTTCTTTCCATTTGAGCCCTGGAGCATACGGTCTGTATGTTTGGTAGTGGGGGCTCCAGCGCTGCTCCCTTGGTCATTTTAGCAGCGCGGAGGGGGGGGGGGGGGGTTAAGCCATGCGAGGCGAAGCAAGCTTCCCTCCGGGCGGTGGAGTGCGAAGGCCGCCTTCACTGGACAAAGGGTAGCCGGCGTTTATCGGAATGGGCCCTTGCAGCTGGTTAAGGAGACGAAAGCTGCTTATGTAGAGATGTTGGCTGGTGGCAGGGGTGTGTAAAAGCGTATTCGTCCAGAAAGAAATGAATACAGCCAAGGGTGTGTGATTCTGCAGGGATTCAACCCTTTGCCTGTGCGTTGGATCTGTTGCTTTGTGAAAATGACTTTGTCCCTGATGGGCTCTTATGGTCAGTGTGCATTGCTCTCCGTGCACGTGTGTGCATTTCCCCGTCCCCTCCCGTTGCCTCACCGTGTGCCCTTTGGCTTCCGGCAGTTTGTGGGAAGCGCTACAAGAACCGCCCAGGCCTGAGTTACCACTACACTCACTCCCACCTGGCGGAGGAGGAGGCGGAAGATGCTGAGGATGAGGAGGACAGCGAAGGCCCGTTTCAGGCCAGGCCAGAGGAGCACAAAAGTGAGACGGCTTTCCAGCTCTGCCCCGCCCCCCTTACCCTCATTGGTCATTTACTTTGCTTCTAGTAATTCTAATCCAATGACAGCAGCCAGCAGGGATTAGAACAGGCTTCCCCAATTCCAGTGCTGGGGGGCCAGAGTCAAACACATTTAGCATATTTCCCTGATCAAACACGCCTACCAGTTAGCTGATTAAGACGTGTTTGAGCAGGGAAATCTGCAAACCGTGTTGGATTCTGGCCCACCGGGACCAGAACTGGGGAACCCTGGGTTTGAGCATATTGAAATATTTGTAAACATGGAATAAATTGCTGGGATTGTTGATTTTACTGAAGTTAAGGAAGGTACAGCATTTCGGGGCATTCAGCAGCATGGGCTTATTGAATGTGGATTTTATTGATATAATGGGTTTAATTTCTGCTTTTCTGGTATGTGTATTCCCAAGCCCTGTTGTTAACCATGGTAATCATTGTTACCTTTCTGAGCACTTCTCAGTTAATGGACCCCCCCCCCCAGCTTTGATCAAGATGATCCACAGAGTCTTAAAGACTTGTATTTATAAACCGGGAATATCCTCTCCTTGTCGTCGTAACAGCATTTGGCCGTGAGTTAAAGATGTGAATAACTGTTCCGGCTCTTGTTCCCGTCAGCGCCCAAGAAGGGGCCCGACGGCCTGGCGCTGCCCAACAACTACTGCGACTTCTGCTTGGGAGACTCCAAGGTCAACCGCAAGACCGGCCAGTCCGAGGGCCTGGTGTCCTGCTCCGACTGCGGCCGCTCAGGTAGACGCCCGTACAGCATCAGTCTTGTGTAAATGTTCACTTTCCACTAATCTTTCGTGAGGCTGTACATCTCCCTTGGAGACGCTGTAACTTCTGCGTTACAGACGCATAATACTTTAGGTATGAATCTTGGAAAGAAAGCATTCCAACGGTCCACGTTCAGGGTTGTGTGTCCTGGTTACAGATTTAGCACATTTTTTTAGTGTAAACACGATTTAATTTAATTAAACCTCAGGGACGTCTTTCTTCATTCTAGTCCAGTCATGTCTCTCTCCACGGCCATGGTTTGTGGCTGGTGCCGACTTCCCTGTCTTGTCCATCGTAGGTCATCCGTCCTGCTTGCAGTTCACCCCGGTGATGATGGCCGCGGTGAAGACCTACCGGTGGCAATGCATTGAGTGCAAGTGCTGCAACGTCTGTGGGACCTCCGAGAATGACGTATGTATCTCACTGGCCCGGCCCCCTTTCATTATGCGACACGGGTCGCCGGTCTTTTCAGCGATGTGAACAGGGCAGCCCCAGGAAGTAGGCGTATGCAGATTTGGCTCCTCTATGAGTGGTAGGAGCTGCGCACACTGGAGACAGCATTTCCACAAAGTTTCCGGACTGCAGTATATGAGTGTCGAATGAAGTACAATTGACAGAAATGGTGATACCTGCAGATTGAGGGTTTCATGTTGTAGAACATGGAAAAAGTCCAGTTAGACTGGAATCTTGTCTATCCTCCATGTGTGCTGCATCTAATGGTGTGTTTTGAAGCTTTTTCTTAGCTATTCAACCATCTTACTTGTACTTAGCATTCAAATCCTCTATGGTTGTCAAATTCCTCAGAAATCTGATCATCTCAAATGCTCCTTGGCATGCCCTGAAGAGTGCCCTTTGCAAGTCATCTGTTTTGCATATTTAATTTCCTTTACTCTGCCTGTTGAAAATGTGCATTGCATTGCCAGCCCAATATTGTGATAGCTGTTTGGACTCGGAGTGCAACGATAATGAATTAAAATTATTTTAATAACATAATTGCGCTGGCTGCCTTGGAGCTATTTATGTTGCCATTTCAGCTATAGTAGCTAATATGTAGTTTCACGCCAGCGGCGACGCCGGCTGCCTCAGCCTGGATATCGTCTCTCCCTCCCCATCCCGCCAGATGCAGTGTTCTGACAAAAGCTCAGGGTGAGAGTGTCTGATGGTCTGGTGTGACGAGCAGCAAGCCGGATGTCGCTGAGCCTGGGGATTTCATGAGCCACGCTTAAGGCTCTTCTGGCGCCATGGAGGATTTCCACACACATTTTCCATATTAGAAGTGGATATTTAGCGATACCTACATGATTACATCAGCTCAGTCCTGTCCCATGCACACCAGTATAATTAAAATATATTTTAGCCACTACTTTGGGTGGCATTCGCGTGGTGCATGTGCTTAATGTATATATTACACTGCTTCTGTCTGTGTTGGTGCGTCTATAATAATATAATAACATAATATAATATATCCATTCCTGAGGCAATCTGAATTTACAAGACACAACCTGAAATACTCCCCATCTCTCTATTGCGAGGTCACGCCTTTGGTTCTGTTTTTTTTTTTTGTCAGATCCAACCTGTCACACTCTTAATAAACTAGATCATGTCAGCGGAGATCTATGACAGTAACGGGCTCACATGCGTTTCAGGATCAGCTGCTCTTCTGTGACGACTGTGACCGAGGATACCACATGTACTGCCTGCGCCCCCCCATGTCCGAGCCACCCGAAGGTACCGCTCCGTTCCGATGCTAATCTCCTGCTGCCCTTAATCCCACCCCCATCCCCCATCTAAGTCTGTTAGCCTGGTACACACTCCCTAAATCAATTTACCCATAGATCTTTCTATCCCCCCCCCCCCACATATCGGTAGTTTCCAAACATTAAATCACCGGTGTTGCCGTGCAATAGGTGCCCTTAACATGAATCATCGATTTTAGCAGCTGGTCTGTTGGCTCAGTCACATACAGCACTGCTTTCTTGGCCGTGCTGTTTGTCTCTCTCTCGCACGCACGCACGCACGCACCTTGTTTATTTGCTTTGGCTAGCAGCACGCAGTCAGGCCGGTTGTGCTCAGATCGATACTTGGGCTTGGACCATCCTGTAAACACAAGTCCTACCTAAATGAGTCTTTTGTTCCCGCTTGCAGGATCCTGGAGCTGCCACTTGTGCTTAGACTTGCTGAAAGACAAGGCCTCCATATACCAGAACCAGAAGACGGCTGCATAATCAGCGGCCGGACGGGGGCCGTGCTGGGCTTCGGGGGGGCGGGTCACTGGGGCGACATTACAGCATGACCGCAGTTAAGTAGCAGTCACATTGTTGGGTATCCTAGCATGGAAGGGATGCCAGAAGTCATCCGCGAGTGACTCATTTTATTCCTTCTTAATGAGATGTTCTGACCTTTAAAACTTCACATCTTTGGCGGAAAGTGATTTTGTAGAAAACAAGTAACACCTGGACAGTTTTCAAGAACTAAGGCGACGTATGAGGCATGAAAACGGTCTTCAAAAATAAATTAACGCTTAGTCCATGAGGGGGCCAGTGGAGGGCAGTGTTGATCTACGAGACGCAAGATGGCCGCCGGAAATATCCAAACTGAAGCATGGCGAGTGGTATGTCTGTTTGCTCGCTTCTTCAGCGTCCTTATAAACGTTGTGCTAGGAGTATGCTGACACAAACCTAAATTGCTGTGCTCTGGAACGCATTTCAAGATTTTATCCGCAGGAAAATGTAAGATCACCTTTTTGTGGTATTTACCCATACAAAACTAAAAAAGCTTAATTTATTTTGCACGGCATTTACATTCACAATAAATATCACAGCATAGCGTAATGTCACAGCTAAAGAGATACTACAAGATATGCTTGTGTCCTCATCAAACTTTTAACTGGTTTTAACCGGATTGCTATTGGCCTCCACTTGCCTTATGTATTGGCACCGACGGACTGATGGTACGCCTGTGGTTAAGATGAAAGATGAGAAAAAGGCAGCAGAAAAGGGCAAAGCTGTTTTTTTAAATGTGGTACTTGTAAGCAACCATGTTTAATGCAACAAGTGCAGCTACACTACAGCTGTTGGGTTTAGTCTGTTAGGAGATTGTAATATTTAGCTAATCAAGTTATCAATAGCCATCTAACAAAATGATAGTAACCTTTGTATTTATTTAAAAACTGGCTTTTAAGGTTTCTGAGCCAGTTACTAGTATTTGGGTTTTTGTTTTTATGGTATATGTACTGCATCCTCTCAACGAAAATAAAATCTACCCCCCCTTCCTGGGCTATTTAAATGAGTATTTGGGCTCATCGTGGGCTGGCGAGCGCCGGCTTGTCCAGCTTCTGTGAAACGCCCAGTGAGCGTTCGTTCTTGCGCAGGAGTGCGAGGGGCCTGCTTGTCATTCTAAGCAGAACAGAAACATTAAAATGATGTTAGGAATTTAAATGGTCATCCTCTGGTCGTCCCATCTGGCTTCGTACGAGTCCTGTGTCTCTCAGCCTTGGATACTCTGAGCTAGATTTTGTCCATGTTGGTACCATTAGTCTGCCATTTGTGCATAAATGTACACAAAGACAATGTGACTCATTAACTGATTTATTAATAGGCTCTTTGTAATTCCATCAAAACTGATCTTATAAGGCAGGGAAGATAAGCCAATGCATCCAGTATTAAATGTTTGAATTTGCTTTGTGATTCAAATGTACCTTAATTTGTAATACTTGTGTTCTTGACACCCTCAACGCTAGTCTGACTTCAGCTGATAGGGGAGATTAATGCTAAATTCACATTCAGGAACAAAGAATTAGAATTAAAAAGTGATGTTTAGCTAGAAATGACGGGCATGTTTGTGATGGTGTAAACAGAACACTGCTGTGTGGGGGCGGGGTGGGGGGGGTGCAGTCCAGGGATCCAATCAGCCGTCACTGGTGGGAGTAGTATGGTACCCACACACAAAGCTGTGACAGTCGCACAATGTTCTTGCGTCTAAAGAATCGGCACAAAATGTAGCCAGATTGTTTTGTTCTTATGTGCAGCGGTAGACCATAATGCAGGACGGGGGAGTACTTTTTGTATTTTTACAGCTCGTAGTGGATAGCGATTATGTTGAAGTGTAACGTTCCATCAAAATGTACGTCTGCACGTCTATTAGCGTAGTTGACGAAGCTCGTCATCCCCCTTCCTGTTCTTGGAAGTTCATCTGTCTGAAAACTATGAAGTGTTATTTAAGAGCATGAGAAGGCTGTGATGAAGACTTACGCCACCCCAAGTGGCAAGGAGCTTCTTTTTTTTTTTTAATCACGATAAAAATAGCAATGCGGCGCACTGTCTTTGGCCAAATGTTCAGTTGTTTTCTGTGTGATTTGTTCCCTTGGCAGTGAGGTTAAAGTACCTGCTATGAGCACTGCTGATTTTCACAGCTGGGGTCACTCTGACCGTTCAATTACCAAAATAAAAATGTCAATTTTATTTTTGTGAAAACATGCATAAATTCTTTTAGTTCTCCGTACCAATCAACTTGTGGGCGTACTGGCCGGGATGAGAGCAGCATGATGACTAATTAGTACGCAAGATATTCTAAGTTTAATTTGACCTTTTTTCATCTAAAACAGTCAAATCATGCAATTTAGTGTTTAACCATCAACATGATGTAGAATGAAATTGGCTTGATAAAAGCCTTTTTAACTACAAGCTGAATACAGCCCCTCTGGACAATATCGAGCCTTAAATCCTAATGCTGAATATCTTGGTAATATTTAGGATATCTTGGAAATAGGATTATTGCTCTATCTTGTGTTCCTGTTGTGCTAAATTCCAAACCAAATTCGAAAACTAAGCAGAACCGGACGTTTCTGAAACGAGGGCCCGGAGGGTTTGGGATATCCTGGCACCTTCCTTCCCTAGCAGACGGTTTCAACAGAGCCTCAGGGAAAGGATTTATTTGGACAAATGAGACTGCTTAAGAGACACATTTGTAAATGTAAGGGAGGCACAGTTTAGTTGGTTTAGACTGTGATGTGAAAGTCTTTCCTGGAACTGGTATAGAGTATGACATTGATTAGTCATGCTGGATGCTTAATCCATATTTTCACCAGGCCTGAAGAAAGTATAATCTGCCAGTGAGATATTTACCTTCGTCGGTATGTCTTAATCGCTTCTGTTGACAATAGGATCAGCTGGCAATACACTGTGGAAACACACATTGAAAATATAGAAAGCCGTAAAATAAACGTGTATCTTATTAGCGTGACAAATTTAACCTCACGAGTCTCACCATCACAAGTAAACGAAACAACCTGAGCATTAAAAAAAAAAAAAACACTGTCAGGTTTAAAACTTCCAGGTCCAATGGCAACCAAGTTTCAGTTTTTTTTTTTTTTTTTTTTTGTGTGTTTCAGTTTTTTTTTTTTTTTTTTTTGTGTGTTTCAGTTTTTTTTTCTGTAGCATATACGTGCGGCACAGGGATGCTTGCACCCATTCATACCGAGATTGAAATGTCTTGTGCATGGTCCTGGTAGTTTCTTTTTGTGCCCTGAACACTACTCCATGCCACTTGTATATTCAGCAGCAGCAAGGACCAGCTTTTCCACGAGTTACAGGTATAGTGGTCACGGGCAGGGGAAGCGATCGAACAACTATAGACGAAAGAAAAATCACTTGTTTACAGTTTGGTTGCCTGGCATCATAGTTACATGGACCTCCGATGGGAAAGGGAGTAAATCATACAACACTGCTGGACTTGTGAGGCCTGAGCGGTGAAGGTGCTCCCATGTGATGCTTGGTCCACTTCCGCCGGTCCCAACGGCACAGTAGCAGCATCTTGAAAGTGACCCGGAAGGATTTGTTGCACAGGGCGTAGCACATTGGGTTCACCGTGCTGTTGACGTAGCAGAGCCAGTAGCCCAGCTGCCACAGCCTCTCAGGCACGCAGTGATCGCAGAAGGTGGACACCAGCACCATGATGTTATAGGGAGTCCAGGTCAGGATGAACGCCAGCAGGATGGCGCTGAGCGTCCGGGCGGCCTTCTTCTCCCTGATGACGGAGGTGTTTCGTCTCTTTTTAGTTTTGGGCCACTTCAGGGAGGAGGGTTTAGCGGGGCCTAAGGATGACTGGCTGTCGGACTGGTGAGCGTCAGAATCTTGCACCCCGGAGTCGCAGCAGTCTTTACTGCCTCCCAGGCCGTCGTTCACTGGGATTAGGGGGACATGTACCACCATAGCACCCTTGTCATCCTTTTCGTTCTCCTCCTCCGACGAGGAGGAGGATTCGGAGTCATTTTCGTCATCTATGTTCCAGCTCCCGTTGGTCTTTGATTGTAAGTATCTCCTCCCAGAGAGTGATGGCGATGCCCCGTCCTCTTCCTCCCCCATTAGCAGCTTTGGTACGCTCTGCTGGGTACTGAAGCAGCTGTCCCTGCACTCCTCAGCCTGGGTCTCTTCAGAGCTGGAGCTGCTGCTCTTGATGCTGCTTGACAGAGCCAGCTGTGGCCTCGACCTCTGGGAAGCATGGCCCATGCCCGGCGAGCCCAGTAATCCTGCCAGCTCTCGCGCACGTTTCTCAGTCTCCCGGTAGATGCGCCAGTACAAGATGATCATGATGGTGACGGGGAGATAGAAGGCGGCGATGGCTGTCCCGAAGGTAATGATTGGCTCAGAAAGGAACTGGATGGAGCACTCGTTCTCCTCTACTGTCCGCTCACCCACTATGTACTGCCAAAACAGGATTGCAGGCGCCCAGAGGAAAAAGGAGATGGCCCAGGCCAAGCTGATCATGATGGCTGCTCGTCTGGGTGTGCGTTTGACCCTGTAGGTGAGGGGCCGGGTGACGGAGAAGAAGCGGTCAAAGCTGATTACTAGAAGGTTCATCACGGAGGCGTTGCTAGCTACATAGTCGATCGCCAGCCAGATATCGCATGCCAGGCTGCCCAGGGCCCAGCGGCCCATAATGACGTAGGTGGTGTAGAGGTTCATGGAGATGGTGCCCAGGATGAGGTCAGCCACGGCCAGGCTCAGCAGGAAGTAGTTATTGACGGTGCGCAGGTGACTGTTTAGCCGGAAAGCGATTATCACCAGCAGGTTCCCAATGATGGTCACTAGTGATAGGGGTCCAGTGATGAGGATGATCGCAACCACCTCCCAGACGGTGTGACCGCCCAGGGGATCAGCTGGAGTGCTGGGGACCTGGGAGGTGTTGGGAGGGCTGGAGGTGATGTTCATAATGCTGATGGAGGAGAAGTGAGAGGCTACAGCGACGGACGGAGCAGGAGGGTGGAGCATTTACGTGGAGAAGAGCCAAGCTGAAGGGTCAAGCTCAATGGCTCTAAAACTGGTCCCATTCTTCAGACACTGTAAGTGAACTATGGTGATGGGGAAGAAAGGAAGAACCTTTTTAGGTTAGCAGTGGATTTTAATTGTAATTACTGCAATTGTAATGCCATTGTAATTACTGCAATTGTAATGCCATTGACTGATGGCGACACACATCAACATACAATAAAACCTTTTCACAGTTAAATGCACCACACTTAGCTAGAATTGCGCTGATATAAACTTTACTAGGAGGTGCTGATGCAAACGGAGTTCTAAGTGTTTTTCTAGCTGAAATACTGAGCAGACGCACTCAAGAAAAGTCAGAGAATAAGCCGAGGCATCACAATAAGGACAGATGAATACCCTACCTAAGAACACAAACAGCAAGCACACTTTACCTCTGATAATGGCCATTTATCTAGTCTACCTTCACACAGCCTATAAATGAGAACATTTCTATCTATCTATATCTTTCTCTATATTTCAAAATCTTTATCTATTTACCTCTATATCTATCTACCGCTTGCCCCTCAAAGCATTCTCTTCATTCGAAGGGTGGCAATAATCTAAACTGACCACTGCCAGTGTGCATGCAGTGAAAATACCTTGGGCCACACCTTCCAGCAAAGAATGTCAGTCAAAGTCAAGAGATCGAGGCAATGGGGGCGGGATCTCCCCTGCCAGGCGCCACCATATTGTCATTGGGTCTGAGTGATGTCAATCATGGCACATGGAACAGCAGTTCCTCAAATGTACGTGTGCAATGTTTTTAGACTCAATCAAAATGCCTTGAAGCACAAGCAAGCTTAATATTCATTAATCAATTTGCATATCTTTTCAAATCTCTTGCAATGAATAAGGACAAATCCTAAAAATTTTATGTGCTATAAATACTTAACATTTTATCAGTGTTATGCATGGGACATCAAACATGCCTTTGTATAGAATTGCCCACAATGTAACTTTAATACTTTCCAAAACTGCATGAAAATACACAAATCCTAACTGTAAAGCTACTGCCACAATTGCAGTTGAAGCGGCATAAGAATGTTTTTAAATACCAATGCAGATAGTGTTCATGTGTGTTGGCTGAGCAGCTCAGTTAAGCAGTTAATGATGACAGGTAGCTAGCCAAGTTCAGGTGTGAGCTCTCGAATGAGACGGAAAAGCCTCTGACAAAACCCTCCTCCTGCAGGCACACCCGGCTCGTGGAAACCTGTTGCTTTTGGCACTGTATTGTCTAGTCACTTTGTCTTTCTGTCACAAACATAAAAAGATTCCATTCATCATCTTATGCCCTGAATCAATGACGATGCCGGTGATTGCTTATTTTTCATTGTGTCTGGGGAATTCTGCTTGTATCACTTTCAATTAAGACTAAACGTGAAGTGTGCTTTGCGCAATAATGGTGACTCCCATCACTTCCGTGGAAAAAAAACCCACAAAATGACCCCGAGCGCCTTAGAGATGGAGAGTTTCTTAAGCTGCTTATTAATCAACATGGAAACCACAGAGACCAGCTGAGTCTTGGCGATTGTGCTCTGTGCATATTAATGAGAGTGCAGTGCATACTGGGAAAATATTTTTTTTAAATGAAGCATCCATGCTTCTGATTAGTTTTCAGTTAAAGATTGCAAGAAATCAGCATTGTAGTGTTGTTGAAATTTTTCTGGCTGTTTTTATCCTTTGTGTTTTGCAGAAAGAATTCATTGACAGCTTGTCTCCCCCCTTTTGTCCGCACCTGAAAACATTCTAGACCCCCTCCCTGCCCAGAATACCTTTACCTGGAGCTGGTCACCTTCCACAATCCTCCTTGGAGACTGCCATCCCTTGTGATCAACCCTTGTGTGCCCCCCTCCACAAACGTCACCCCTGCAAACAAACTAATCAAAAATTGAGGCTGTTAGCAGACGGCATAAAATTTTGCATGGACTCATTCCATTAGTTCACAGTCACATTGACAAAAAATGAGTCTAGCTGCTGTGGGTAATTTAGCTGCATGTCAGCGCCAGTTAAGTCCGGCTGTGTATTTAACAAGCACCATCTCCAAGAGGCTAAAGTTGCGTATTATTTTTTAATTCATACTCAAGCAAGTTAACAAGTTTAACAATATTAAGTCGGTGATTTTCACAATGAATAAAACACATCACGAGCTTGTCAATAATCTTAATTAGTAATTACTGTAAAAGTCTGACCTGTAATTGAGATGTTTTTAGGTAGAAATGTTGATGCGTTGGCAGACATAATTGACTTATATAAAACAAAAACAATATTTATTTGCACATTCATTCAATGACTAATTTTGCCCTAGCTGTTTGTGCAAACCATAACCAGGGTAATGGGATGCAAGCAAATAGCTTAGTGTAATTACCTAATGAGCATGCTCTGTAAAGGGCAGCAAGGGTTATGGTCACATGTCACACTATAACGATGCATGAGATAGTAATTGGCAGGGAGCTGGGTGTGTGCAAAGTGCTGGGGAGGGGGTGCTCATTTTCGTTGAATATACTGAGGTGTTGGCTTTGGATGAGTGGCTGGGCTTTAAGGGGAGAGAGTTGTTCAATATCTCTTTGGCTTTACTGCCACAGGATAATTCCTTCCTTGGTCTAATAAATATGTATGGGCAGTGCTTCATATCATCTACAAGGTGGCCAGATGCCACGACATCATGCCAAACGAAGAGGAGCAGCAAGACGTTGCCTAGCAGCCAGGGCTACTGCAACCCACTATAGCCCCAAGGCTTACTGCAAAGTTCCGTGGTGACTTTGCGGAACGGGGGTAGTACAATTCCTAAAAAATAAACCGTGCAGTAACAAAGGCAATGGCGTTAACATTAGAGTTACTGAATGCACATTGTTTGGCTCCTTAGGTAAGTAAATGAACCATTAGTTATTGAGTCTGTGTATTACAGGGAGAGTGGACAAAATAACAGAAACACCTAACAAAGTATCATTATCAAGGACATAATAAAAAGGAGAGATTCCCTTCAAGACTGCTACAATCCATCTTACAATGTTGACATACAAATGCATTGTGGGATACAGTTGTGCATATTTGGACACTGGATCATTCCAAAGCTGGTAGAGTGATACAGGCCATGGAAATCTACTTAACATTGTGATTCAGCACTGCCAGTAAAAGCTCACTGATGCTTAGATGTGTTGATTGGGGTGTCCATGGTAGGCTATTTAACTTCTTAGCGTTCATGAAACTTCTTGAATTTTAAAATGTATTTGAGAACCATATGAGGGAAACACTGTAAAAAAACATAGTTTTGTATAATGGCCCGATTCCTTTGCCAGTACAAGACCAAACAGAGCAATCAGACCTAACGACTCCCACAAGATGGCCACCCACAATGTTTATTAGTTGCCAAAAGACATTGTGGACCACTGCAGCCAATTCAGTATCTGTGTAACTCCAAATGCAAACCCATTCAGATGTAGTAAGAAAGGTGAAGGATGACACATCGGCATATTACCTTTCCTGTCACTAAAGGGTCCGGTCTTTCTGCTCCTACACGAGTTTATGCATCTTTGTGTGTTGGCCTTGCTTAGAAGCAATTTCTGAGCGGCAGCCCTGCCATAAATTCCAGCATTGTGACACTCATAAAGCGCAGCTTTTGATTAACACTTTGATGTTGGCTCAGTGATGTTTGCCAACAATCCTGTGTCCACCTATCTGTGTTGGTGAGAAACCACTGTCCTTCTTTGCCAATGCAGTTTGCCACAGGTTGTTATCATTTTTGAGACAGTTCCCCTCGACACATTAAATCAGGGGGGGCCCGCTCCAGTCCTGGGGGGCCAGAGCCCTGCACATTTTTGGGTTTCCCCTCATTTAACACACCTGATTCTACTCCTTGTGTTAATAACCACACAGCTCTTGAGCTGAATTATTTATGTTGGAACAGGGAAAGAACTAAGCTACACAGGGCTCCGGCCCCCCAGGACTGGAGTTGGGCACCCCTGCATTGAATGATTATATACTTCTTGTGACCAATTCATTACAGGCGCCGACTGTTTTATCAGCTCTGCTAGGTGCCTCATGTCCCTCTGAAAACTCACATATCAAAGTGCTGTATTTGTAATTCACCATCCTTTGGGTAACATCTTACACCATAATACTGGTCTCCCTAATTGATGTGCTGACACTACGATATAACATCATTTTGAGCAGCGATACTTGCACTGCCAAAAGATTTTAATTGACAAGAACACATTAAATTAAACATGCAACTATCCTGTATTTTATAAGATTCGCCAAACCCTGCAAGCTCACAAAAGGGTAACATCATTAGCCACCTATTCCCTCCAAACAGACTATGATGATTTAATCAGCCCATTACAGCTTCACTCCCCAGTTTCTGAAGCAGATGTCTGTTATATTAAACAAAGTTTGCATGCAGTGGTCCAGCATTATTTCAAAGTGGGAGAGACTTGCCTACTCCCCAACACTCATCTTAAATAAACAACAGCATTATTATTATTTGCAAAGCGTATATGGTAATCCAGATTCATTTATTTTTTTAAGGTATTCCTTTAAGGTGTTGAGCTCCCACAACCTGCATTCTCTCTGACACAACTCTCATGTGCAGAAGGAGATTGGTTAGAGTGCTAGATTAATTCCTGGACGGTGTAGGAAAAAGTCTAGTTACAGCAGGACCACATTAGTGTCAGCCTATGACATCAATGATGGCCATTGCCACAGCAACCAGTCTTGCTCATGAACTGTAGGAGGATTCAAATCAGAAAAGCGACATAACTCTTCTGTCCATATCATTATCATATTGTTCAGAATACTAAATATGCAGGGTCATAACGTTTCAAGACACTGATGAAAATGTCATATCTGACTGATCTTTGCTTGATCATAGAATCAGATGGCCATACAGGTATATTCAGTGAAAAATGCACCCCCAGTATCTTAATGTAATTGACCTCACTAGTGATTAGGAAGGACTATGAAACCAACAAAATCCAAAAACTTATGAGTCACACGTGACATAGCAAGCAATTCTGTAATATTGCATATGATAATGGAGGAAAATACAATATAGCTATGAAATAATGCAATGAGCAGATGTCCTGCACTGCTCATTAGACAAAGCTATGTTTTATTGGCATAATAAAAGACAGGTGCGTGCACATAATAATCCTTAAGCAGTATATCACAATCACATGAGGGCCTCAGCGCGAGAGGCCATCGGTCAGTTCTCACCATAAGGGTCAACGTAGTATCACACACTGTATATTTACTTATGGACAAATGATTCACTGTCTGGAGAACAACCAGAAGCATGATGGATAAGCACATGCGTTCACAAATCAAGGGCTGGCAGTTCAGGACTTTGAAGAATCCAGATGAAGTTCTCACCAGTAAGTTAATCTGAGCTGCTCTAGTAAAGCACCATATAAACTGGTAAATACTAATACTTAGCAACAGAACAATAAAAATGACCAAATGGATGAGAAAGTGAGTTAGCATGTGGACCTGTGTGCACATTCGCTGGGTCTTGCTGTGAGTGTCTCCAAGGGTGGTTTCTGTTTAAGCAGCTCAGACTTCCTAAGCTCCGTAAACAGCACTGCATCTCTGGCTACGGATATGTGTCCTCCTCTTCAGCCCAGGGATTAAGGCCATTGGTAGGATACAACTTCCCGCGAAAGACTTCCTCCGTTTTCATTCTCCCTCATCAATCTGAATGTCAACAACTGATAGCATACAGAAGCTTATCATTATACTGTTTAATTAGCAATTCAGATATAAGGTTATATAGATGTACCTTTAAAGAAATGTGAATCAACAATCACCTTGGTCAAGCCTATGTCCCTATGCACTTGGTCTGCTTGACTGGTGACATCATCCTTCTACAAGTCCAGACCTTCTCATGTCTCCTTATGAGGATGAGACAGATCCTTGTGAGGCTAGTTTTAAGTCTCAATTAAATCCATACATGTAGAATCTTGGGAGTTATATTAAGGGAAATAAATGTATACATTTGCCTGCTTAAGTCAATGGACACATGGGTATAAAAAATATCTTTACCCAAGAAATTTAATAGAATATTGGATGGCGTCTTATGGACTGTTCCAATAATGAATTTGTCAAAGTAGAATTCTGGCATTTTTAACTTTTCTTGTGGCATGGATCCTTATGGCAATCTGGTCAAGGCTATACCATTGTCCCCCCGTATCTGCAGGTAATACGCTCCGAGACCTGCCACAGCTGGCCGAAACAGTACTGCACTGCATAGCATGTTCTCTCTCTTGAATGGATGGGATTATGATGTTTTAGCCTAATTCTCAAGACGTGACAGAGCAGCGACAAATATCGTGTATCAAGGTATGACGGAGAAATGAAAATCACGCTTGTTATATCACTCAAAATGTTATTCATTTTTTTCAGACTGTGGTAAACCAAACCTGAAACCACAGATATGGGGGGTCCCTTCTTAGAATATACAAACATCTTCTGTAAGTGCTTGTATGCAGGATTGGAGGGGGTCCAGAAGCTCTGGACACTGTTCTCTCAGGGTTCCTCAGGGTACTGTAGTTTACTCCTGCTGACTGCTGTATCTGAATTGTTTGCCGTGTGCAAATATGTGCCCCACAACGGACTGGCATCCCGTACAGAGCTATAGCTCATTCCTCCACATTTTTATGAATAAACTTACACGTATCCCACTTCACAATGCGCTATAATGAGCTCAGACGCTGGAATCTATCATTTAGGCAGAATTTTTATATTGCGAATGTAATGCAAAGTAGAAAGTAGACAATACCGCTCACCTACAAGCAGAAGTATTCAGATGTACAATAGGAATACATTTGCATGCTAAGCAAAGGCATATAAAGGCAGAATAATGCAATAGACTTAGACTCGCAGAGGAAAACAGATTGGATGAGGACTAGATAACAGGTGTTGTGACAAAATGTTAACACTTCAGCAACATCCTGACATTTCAAACAGATTTGCAGGAACAGGAAGTTCTTTTACCGGGGAGTTATGTTTTGTTGCTTAGGCAACTGTGTTTTAGTAGCAGAGGTTTTCTTAGGAGCTAAAGCTGCAACTTATACATAGGTCATCGGGTCTTTGACTAGAATATATTACTAACTGAATGGGAGACCACAGAACCGCAAAATCAGATTGTAATTTTAACAGATCCTTTTAACAGGAAACTTCATTACAAAAACATCCAGATAACGCTAAAGCTATAGCTAAGACTGGGAATTAAGCTCGCACACTCGCCTGAGGTGAGTAATTTAGATGAAGGGCAAGAATAAAACACTGAACTAGTGGGAAAAAAACACGTTGGACTACATTTCTTTGCTGATCTAGCCTAGTTGGCTACTAGCAGAAATTCGTATGGTCCAGTCCTGGCTACATCTGCTGCTGATCACTGCATTTACTTGGAAATGATACTTTTTGCTTGAGTATCTCATGCTTAATTATTAATCACAACAGAGAGATGTCACATGACGCGGCACCCATCAGAGTTTTCAGGCTGACCTGGGCAGGTAGCTGAACCACAGACCTCCTTCCCGTATTCGTGACCAGAATCGCCCCCTGGGGCGCCCCCATTAGAGATGTATCACATTCGCCATCACTGAACGTTCCTTGTCCGGCAAGGCCGTTTGCTGCACAGAATTCTCATATCGTTCCCACAGCTACTAAAAGATGGTGGAATTTGAAGAATTTGGTTCAAACCAATGGTTAGTACAATTCCAAAACACTCCTGGGCAAACAATCCCTAATGATACAAATAGCACATGCAGATCCCTGAAAAATAGCTTTGACATATTTTCAGCAGCAGAAATTGATAAAATATATCCAACAGTGACACCATCTTATCTTAAAAATGTACTAAAAATATAGTTAAAAATATAGAAAGTAAGATCTTGACTAATTATATTTTCTGTTGATAGACTGATATTCCTGTCCTGGAAAAGCTCCAAAATCAAAGTATTGACTTTCTCATGTTTAAGGTAGTGCTGTGTTATAATGATAAAAATCGACACTGCAGTGTGGGGGCATGATGGTGCAGTGGTTAGCACAGCTCTGGGACCAGGGTTCGAGTCTGCCGTCATTGGTGTGTAGATGCATGTTCTCCCCATGTCGTTGTGGAGTTTCCTCAGGGTACTTTGGTTGTCGCCGGAAACCCCGACAGTCCAAAATCACGCTGAGCTGAACTGGAGTTGCTAAAATGTCTATAGCTGTGAATGTGTAAGTGAATGGCGTGTGAGCGTGTCCTGCGACGTGTCGGCACCCCGGCCTGGGTTATTCCCTGCCTTGCACCCGCCCATAGCTCCCGGGATAGACTCTGGACCCACAACCCTGCATAGGATGAGCAGATATAGAAGAAGGGTGGATGGAGAACACAGTAACCCTGCATAGGACAGTTAGAGGCAAGACTCACACCCAAGACCCCTAATCAGAGGGGTACAGCGTGATCTGAATCGCCAACACGTCATTGTCACTGAATGAGGCAATTAATATCACAACACATAGCTAAACCTCATTAGACTCTACTGCTGCTTTGATTCTTGCCTCCGTGTATGTGATGTTTGCACAATCCCTTTTTCATGTGGGTTTCCCCTGGACATACAGGTTTCCTCCCAAAGACATGTGTGCCCATATATGGTTTGTAATTGTGCAGTGTCCTATACTATAGTGCGCCTTGAGTTCCTCATGCCCCATGCCCCAGTGACGCTTTACTGCATAAATGGTTGGACAGTGGCTGGATAACCTTCTCCAGGGGGGGGGTGTGTACAGTAAAGGTGCATATTCCTGTTTCATTTCCACAGTTAACGGCCTGTACGGCTTTTGAAATGTCACGAAGAGACGCTTCTCTGTTCACATAACACCACAGCAGTTACTGCAATCACTTGGACTGATACAGCCGGACACACCACCCACTACTGTTCTTGAAACAATGAGTTACATCCAACTGAACTAGATTAAAAAATAAATAAAATTCAACATTATGCAATACTGAATAGTTCAATCCCGAACAGAAAAACTAAATACACAAATAAAAATCACCCACCTTCCGGGACTAAGTGGAGGTGGCTAACAGTGTAGTTGATATACCTGCTACAGCTACCATCTGATGGTCTTCAGTGTTTGACTTTGATGTATTTGTGCACTCAGCCTTGACTTCATCTGTTTGCTCTCTAGGCACTATTGTCTATAGGACTGAGAAAAGTGAAATGCTCTCAAGTGACACATCTTGGAGGCCGTTTCCTGACTGATTAAATTCCTTATAAACAAACAAATGAATGTTACTTTTACTGCATATGCAACTTGTCAATAAACATTTATCATGCCTAACATCACTCGTTAAGATTCCTAATAGTCACTTATTAATGTAAAATTAGATATTTGCTTGTTTCTTTCCTTGAAACATGATGGTTTGCATTCGATGGAATGCCTGCCGGGTACTGATGTTTAACGAGCTTTTAAAAACTTGTTAAAAATCATCAAACCTTTGAAGCTTATATTCTTCCTCGACACATGTAAATTTCTTGCTTGAGTGAGGCTTCCAACGTGTACTTCCGTTAATGACGCCGATCCTGCCCCATTGACACCTCTAGTCCATGCCTGAGCATCACAGTTCTGGGATCAGCACTATAGTTCATCATTTCCGTTGATAAAGAGGACTCCGATTTTGTACGATCTTTTGGTGCAACCATTGCTTGTTCTCTTCCAACACTAGCAATTTGCTCCAGTGTCAACGCAAAAGAACAAACCCCGCCTGATGGACAGACAGACTTTAATTTTAGCATCAGCAACCAGGCAAGGGAACCTATGAAATTTCATTATTGGTCGTAATGACTTGCTAGCGAAATGCAATTTTACGACACTAGGCAATGCATTTAAACTATATTTAGTATGCTTATTTAATCTAATATTACTATTATCACTATAACATTTCCGATATTAGGCTACATTACGCAGAAATCACAGGCAGGCAAATAATTTTATTAATTTTCTTCGCAAGTTGTGGTCCAATAGGCAGCTGCTACCCATAGCCCAGGTACTACCTATTCCAGTTGTGTGTGCGTATTTTAACATTAACTTCTTTTCTAAATATATTTTCGTATGTCTTACAGAATGTATTACAGTGCTGTTACATAACTCGTGGAGCCGCTACGGTAGTCAATTGTTCTGAATAATCTAAAGAAGACAAACTTCCATAAATTACATATATTAGAGTAAAATACAAACCAGTATTACTACACTCATTTAAGTGGTATGATGAACTACAAGTATCCTACGGTGCTACTAGTAAATAAAAATGTTAAATAAAACTAACAGTCATGCAACTTCTTATTTTATAAACTGTTTCAAAATAAATTTGTAAGGGTGATTTCGATATCTGGCAATCCTGGCTAACTCGACAGGCACTCCTGTGTTTTACTGCTCCAGGGCGAAAATATTTATATAGACTGAACACATAGGTAAGTGAGCAGGTGACCCGCTGGTCTCTTACGCTCATCAAGTACTCGCATAAAACAAGTGTTTTAACGAAATTTGTTATTGTCCATCACACTGACACCAGGACATCCCCTTAAGATGACAGAACAAGCTTTTCATCAGCATTTAATGATTTTCAGTTAATTTCTTGTACCTACAAACCACATTTAGAAAAGTTATTTAAGTGGAAGCAAATTATTCTGACAAATGAGACTATAAAATTAACATGGTTTGAACGTCTTTTATCACAATTCACTAGGGCAATTACAGATAAACACAGAAAACCATTAAAAACGCAACACAAATTACAGTAATGGAAGATATTCCCGTCTTAACACGCATGTGTTTTTCCGGGACGCATGCAATATAAAAGCATAAAAGCAACGAGAAATTATGTAGTAAGTTGTACAACGTTAAAAAACTGATAGTTCACACAGTAAACCAACTCTGAAACAAGCAAGAGAAAGGTGCCTCGCTTATCGCTTCGCTACCTTTATTTATGACATAAATGGATGTCTCAACCTGCACTGAAATCAATCTGAAAGTGCCTCAGTACGCTAAACATCTGAATTACCCTATGCACCGTCTGTTTGCAGACCTGTTCCGAAGGGAATGAAAGCGAACAAGCTGTTAATATTTCCTCTGATTACAATCATGACGCTTACCGAAAGTATCGGAGCTCAGATCGGCATAGATTCATTCCAAACGTGCCTCCTCAAAGCGAATCAAAGGATCTGCATTCCGCTATTCGCGTCGCCGTCGCGGTCATTATACAACGCAGTGACCGTGTCAGGACGGTGACTGTGAAGAAGGCTGGGCGTCTGGCTAGAGCACTGAAGTAAAGCCAACGTACGACACCTACCCTACCAACAAGTGCAAATAGTGTGTCATTTAGCCTGCAGTACAAACACCATGTAGGTGACTAGGGACCTAGTTTTAACTACTTGTTAATCACTTTTCAGAACAATTAATCAAAATATGTAATAGAATGCTATATCACCTTGAGCCATAACTATTAAGGAAGTATATATTTTATATTTTTCATTGTAAACGTTTACGATTTTCTACACATAACGATAGACACACATCATATATCACATTTAATTTCTGAACTAATGTGTGTGCTGAATAGCAATATACTTATTTTATACGCTTCTTGTAAAAATTATTTATGCTGTCTGTGTTGAGAGAAGTCCCGTCGCATTCACCTCAAAAGTAGTATTAAGTTATTTTTTAAATTTTCATTAGAGGTTTTCTTACATAATGCTGTGAGTAATTCTGTCTCAGATGCCGACCTAGTTAAACACCCGAAGACGTCTTCTATCACTGATTCGTACTAAATCATACATATGTGTTATTAAAGGTCACTTCCATTGTTTTTTTATAGATGGAACACGGCATGTGCGAAAAAAATTGTAAAAAGACAGTAAAGAACATAAGCAGTGATAACCGGCCAACGGAGTTCAGAAATGAGAATTAAGGGGAATGCTGCGGCCTCGAGGTGGTGAAATCGCTATAGCAACCTACCACTCAAGGCTACCTTTGATGCCATACCCTCCTATGCACCAATCAGCGACTTTTAATTTACTCATAATTGGAGAAAGTCTAGGAAATTATGACTGAAGAAGTAAAGGTGTTTTAAAATGGAAAATATATTTAAAAATAGTAAATAGTTAGTGAATTTTTCATGCGTTGAACTTATAATACGAGGATACGTATTAGTTCTAATAACAATATAAATACTGTTACAAATACTAAGTTACTGTGGTGGGAGTGTAGAATTTGTGTGTAACAGAAGTAAACATGTTCTTGATAAAAAGCAATGCTGCAAATATACAACATGATTCAGAATTAAGTAATTAATAATGACCTAAAGAGGGAGGGCAAGCTATTAGATTCAAACAGGCATTTGGCTCAGTGAATGGTGAATGAGCGATTGCAATCGCTCTGTAATTTTTGGCTTAGCCGGCTATGCTTTCACAGTTGCCAGTGCTACAGTATTACCTTGTGGCAGCACTGCAGATTGTGTCACAAGTGTGGCTCCTTGCCGGGAAGCTCCAGGGTCAGAGCAGCATCAGTGCTGTTGACTGGAGAGCAGCCAGTTACTCATTAACCAATCCAGATCCTGCCGTCTTCTAGTTAACTCTTTGAGGCACACTCATCGTGCAGATTGCACAGTCTGGAGTAGCAGCAATTTCACTGCTGTTGTACCACTACATTCATGCTTGTGGCAAATAAAAATCTCGGATCTTGAAACTTGACCAAGGGGAGTTATGCGTGGTGTCCCTCCATCCAAAACCAAAACATTAAAGAACCCACAAGAACTTTCAGACATACGAATGAAGAGGACTGTAAGTCCAAACTGTGTTCATTTGGCTCCCGTTTCCTGTCCGCAATTTTTTTTCTGCACGCCAATTCCGCCTAGTACGACTTCTATCCACTAATCCTGATGCGCATCCTAGTTCTTTGTACTTGAAGATACCCTTAAAATGATGTTGAATAACGACTTACAAACATTTTAAGTTACGAACGGCCATTCGGAATGTACCTCATTTGTAAGCCGAAGAGTGTCTGTATTCACATTTGAACTGGTCACTTTGATTAGCAACTTGTCTTTTTACCCCTATGAAAGGAAACTTTCTGTCTACTGTTCAGGTATTCCGGCTTCTCAAAAACGTGCTTATTGATGTGACAATTGGATCCATCCATTGTGTTGCTGGTGGTGGAAATTCAGGATCGATTTGAACAATGTCCATTTGTTTCCCTTGATATCTGCTGACTCCAAGGTTCAAAGCCATCGATATTCTTTCTGTCCTCCTTCTCCATTCTTCGGTTTTCACATCCATGAAGAGTCTCAGAATATTCTGAACAATTTTGATGCTCATTCTTAGAAATGTGCCTTTTAAGTACTTATGATGATTTGTTCTGTAGCAAATTCCTTGACAACTGTTTTTTTGTTGTTGATGATCTTGTTCCAAGGAGGCAAGAGCTGTGAGATACACCCATTGTCAGGAGAAGATTCTGTAACTTGACATGGTCTTTTCTGAATCTCGACCATATCTAGCAAATCTTCATATTTAGGGCTTTAATCTGCATTGAATGATCTTTATTATAATATCACAGGCTGGCATGAGGGAAATTGACAATTTCTGTACTTTGATAGGTATTATTGGTATTATTTATTTAAGCCTTTGACTGATTGCTCTTCAGTTGCTTGTAATATTTATGTTGAGATGTGGTTTATCCTCGTGGCCTTCTTATGATCCCAGAGCTAATCTAACCTCCTCTTCAGTTATTGAATGTTCTTGGGTGTATATAATATTGGTTGATGTTGTTTTTTTTTGTCGGGCGGCATGGTGGTGCAGTGGTTAGCACTGTTACCTCTGGGACCTGGGTTCGAGTCTCCGCCTGGGTTCCATGTGTGTGTATGTTCTTCCTGTGTCGTGGTGGGGTTTCCTCCGGGCACTTTGGTTTCCCCCCACAGTCCAAAGACATGCTGAGGTTAATTGGAGTTACTAAATTGCCCGTAGGTGTGCCTGTGTGAGTAAATGGTGTGTGGGTGTGCCCTGTGATAGGCTGGCCCCCCTGTTCATATGCTATAAATGTCTGCCAAATGCTATAAATGTCCAGGGTTGTTCCCTGCATCGTGCCTGTTGCTTCTGGGATAGGCTCCAGACCTCCCCGTGACCCAGTAGGATAAGCAGGTATAGAAAATGGATGGATGGATGTTTCTTCTATAGATGTCTTATGTATATTCCTTACATTTCTGCTTGAGCTTTGTTTTGTGATTTTTTTTTTGCTCATTGTTCGTTGCATCAGCACACCCACTTGAGGTCAAAACGTTTTTTTTTTTTATTTCATGGGTCTCTGAAAAACAGCCATTATTTTTCCAGGGTAATGCCATTCTTAGGTGACTTTTCAAAGGTTGTGATATTGGTCTTTGTAATTCCTGGTAGATTTCTGGAATTTGGAAGTCAGTACTCTTAAGAGATCTATATCTTTTCTGATTTCGACTTCTCCTCAATTTCCCTTGTGGCATCCACGTTGACATCTTTGGCCCTATCAGCTCGAGCAATTCTTTCTCAGGTTCCTCTCAGCTGACTTCCTTGACTTCTGTGAGATGTTCCTCGGGTTCTCACTCATGGTGGACCACCATCTCAAATCAGTTTATGTTTGTTTTCCCTGGATGGCAAAGGGTATGCTCTCTAGCTCTCATCTTGGAAGTCAGATGGCATTCTTCCTTTTTAGCTACACTTGGAGTTTGCATATAAGTGATTCATGGTCTATTCCACAATCAGCTCCTCACCATGCATTTGGTATTTGAATTGAGTTCTTCCATTGTTTGGCAATGAGATTGTAATTTATTTGATTTCTGTTAACTTCATCTGATAATATTCAGATTTAATTACTATGTATTTGTTGCTCAAAGAATGTATTGGCGATGCAAAGGTCAATGGAATTTCAGACGCTGTTTAATCACTTACAGCTTAGGCACCATTTCCATACTGGTCTGCTGTATTTCCCACCTTCTTATTTCCATCTTTGGCATTCCATTCTTCAATTGCCAGCAATATTTCTTGGAATATTTGGATGTGCTATTTCAACCTGACCTGGACCTTCAAACAGCTGTTCTTCTGCTTCACTTGTTGGGACATAAGCCTGCATAACTGCTGCATTGAAGGGGTATCCAACAAAACTGATATCAGTTAATCATCACAGCATCTATATAATTACTAGACTGAAAGTGTCCATTCCATTTAAGTTTGCTATTTCCTGTTGTTTGGGATGTCAACCTACAAGCAATCCCTTTCTATCTTTACCACATCCAGATTTCCTTAGATCATGCTCTGTAATTCTGAATTTGCAGCTTGGCATCTTCTAGCATGTCACCATCAGCAATTGGACACTCAATAGGCTTTGATCCAAGAGCGTCATAAACACCAGCTGTACTCCGAAGAATCCTTACCTCTTCCTCAGTAGTATATTCAGTGCCATCCAATCTGATGAGCCCGTCTTCCTGGACTATAGTGTTATTTGTTCTGGTGTGTCTCTAATAAGGTTTTCTAGTGTGTGTGTGGAAGTGTTTACCACCACTTTTTACCTTGCCGTTGAAAATCATTGTCATCACTATAGTGATCATTCACTGCACACTGTAAGCAGTAGGTTTTGCCTGCACTGTCAGAAAAAAAGTTTTGATCAGGAGGATCATCAGATTATGCCTTTGAGGGTAGAATTACTTGTCACTAGGGCTGCATCCTCAAGGGTCTGGTCTGCCAGTTGTTCCCTAGCTGTATGTAAATGTACCTTTCAGTCTAATTTAAGGTACAGAAATGGACTCTGATGAACATTTTTGTACAATAGGGGGTACATTTATGTTGTTTCTACCTTGGGGAACAAAACTGTGCCAGGGCTGCACCCTTTTTCCTGAAGGTCTTATCTTTGTTAAGTCCTGTCTGCCATGGGTGACCCAGGCAGCAGTTGAAAAGCTCCATGTAACATGGCAATTTACTTACCTGTCGCAGGCAAGCCTGCTCACCCTGACAAATCACCATACCATGCGGGGAAAGGTGAACAGGATGCCAGAGGTGGAAAGTTCAGGTTCAGAAAGAGCAAATCCAGACCAAGATTTTGTTTCAACCAACCAGTTGAGTTCTCTGCAACTGTGACTCTTTACACTCCACTGTCACTTGGGAACTTTCTGAAACTGAACTTTTCACCTCTGCAGAAAGCAACATTGGCTTTACATGGCCACCATTCACCTGCAATCTGATCCCATTTTCATCCATCCAGCTACAGAAACCTCATTTTATATCCAGTATATCTGTGGTTCTCATAGATATTGCAGCTACGATGAACCCCCTATATGACCCTAATGCATTCCTGGAAATTGGCTCATAAGCTGAGATCTCCGTTGGATTTGTAATTACCATTCATTAAAATTGGAAATTAACCGGGCATGCATGTTTAAAATTCCCTCATTGTTATTGGTAAGCATTAAAAATCATCCCTATTTTTGGTCATAACTCAGTAAAGGATATTAAATAATTTCACTTGTACCAAAGGCTTATCTTGAGGGATATCTCAGCTTATTATTTGAAGAGAAATATTAATCAATGCATCCCTTTATATAAAGCCGTGGAGAAAATTAAGAGACCAGAGCCTAATTTTTTGTTTCACTCATTTCTCAATGTATAGATGTGCATTTGTGAATTATATATTTTTCTTTGCAAACTGCAGTCTGTTTTTCTCTCTTTCTCATTAATGAAGAGCTCCTTCCTTGCTTTATGGGACCTCAGTCCTGCTTCTAGGATCCTGATACACACTGTCCTAGCAGTGCACTTCACACCTGCACTTAATGTTTCCCATTCCTTCTGAAGGTCACCTGTCATCCTACGATTCATGAGAAGCTGTCGGATAAGTTGACGGTCATCTCTGGCATTAAGAACATGCTTCCTCCCTCTACCTGGCTGGTTTCTGGTCGTTCCCAGTCTCTCCTGCTTCACCTTACTCTTGTGTCCTGCTGTCTTAGAAATTTTGAACCTAGAAGCAGCCTGTTGCTCAGCGTAGCCTTCAGCCAGCAGAACCAGGATTAAACCAGGATTTAAAAATGCAGATTTGTTTAAAAATTCAGAGTAATCTTTCGGTTTTTTTCTATGGCTGTAAAACCGTGTAAAACCCAAGGGTTAGCAGAAGCATAACATAGATGATTATTTAGGGTTGTTTCTGGGGAGCAACAATGAATCAAAATTTCAGGAGTTTTGAATGAAACATAATACATCGATAATACAAACCACTGGGGGCGATGGACAGATAAATAAAATCAACAAGAACAGTTAATGTCACCGGACTCTCCTTCCCAAGATGCACTGCAGGCCTGCCCATCATTTTCACAACCAAATACATGTGGTAAAGATTATATGAACAGGATTAAGCACACAGGCATGTACTTGATGCTTCAGTATGGTTATGTTTTTCTAGAGTAAACTCCCTATATCAAAATCATGGCAAAACTAGGAATAATGCAACTAGGGCCTCACCAACTGCTTTGACTAAATGTATGAAGGGAGAAAGATTTTCAAGGCTCTTTAAATCTGATAAATCAAGGGTTGTGTAACAGCTACCTGAATGTCCTTTGATGGATGTCTAACACTTTGAAATTTCAAGGGCTGTGCCACAAAAGATTAACTCAAATATAACAAGCTAGACTCAATATTTACATCCTAACAGTCCATCCGTAGTGAGCTGGAATTCTGTCCTACTCGTTGTTCATGTCTTTGTTTGTGGTTTCGCTTCTTTCAGGGCAATAAAATCGCAAAAAAAAGTCTATTAAAAAGGATGTAAAAACAAAAGGTGCACAAATCATCCCAGTAAGTCTATTTTATTGTAGATACCACAATTGTAGCACAGGTTTACATTTTAAAACATACTACTCATTGCAATTAATAACCCAGTATAGAAAAGATATTTTTTACCAGGGTCATATGACACATTTCACAGTAGGAGGGCTGCCCAGAAAGAAACACACAAATTCTACATTTTTACAAACCACGTCTCTCCCAAGAAATTTCTGGAAACATACAGTAAGTGGGATGGTTAAAATTAGACAAAAAGAATGCAGGACATGGAGTTTCTCATGGAGACTGATTGACTGTCACTGATGGACAGATACTGTCTACAGTTCACCAGCAACAAAGACTGCTTAACAACTGATTCTGGGTCAGAAAGGCTCATTGAACCTGTTTCGCCTAGAGCGCAACAGTAATTTTAACGATGTTTAGCTGATGTCCTTATAAACCCTATTTGGACACCGGGGACCAGCCCATAGCTTTTAAGTATAGCTATGGGCCTTATGAACCTGCAGTGTTCCAAGCAGATTAATACCGTGATACAGAAATGTCACAAGCTGGGCTCGGGGGGTATGTGCTCTGGCTTCAGGCAGGCACTTAGTCAAGTCCCTGTAGTTGTTTGTTCAGAGGACATGTTCGATTGGTGTAAACACCAAGGTAGCCATAAATTTTGCCACCGCAGCTGATCCCTTTGGCAAGTATATGCTAATCCCCCCCACCCCCCCTTTTGCCCCACACAACAGCAGCGAGTACAAAGGGAACCTAGGTAGCCTGTCGGAGCGTTACGGATACAGCAGCGTCTCACACGGTCAGCAGAACCCACAAAAGGATGGTACTTAAGGAAAGAGAGCATATTTGAAACTGAAACTAGTTTAAAAATAACATACGGTAAAGCTCCACGGCAGGAGAAGTTTTGACTTCTTAATGTTGTTTTTAATTTGTAAATTTTTAAACATTTAAAGTCCATTTGCAATCTACAGGACACGGAACATGGAACCTGTAAGAGCACTGATGAATGCACTTGGCCTGCATTCTGCTATATTTTTGCCTGAAAAGCTGATAAAGGCCCATATATTCTCACAGATCACCGTGAGAGGATTCATCATAAACACAGTACAATGGAAATAAATTACACCCTTATTATATGAGGTTTCAGGTTGCTATTTTCAACCAAAAGGAAAAACATAGAAATATTGCACAGACTGTTGTTTATTGCACTCAACAATGTACATTTTTTTTCGAACAATACAAGCATTGTAGCCGAAAAATGAAATGACAGGGAGCTGCATTTGCGAAGGACCCCAGCCTGGGGAACACATTTCATATCACACCTCATTAGCATACCAAGATTCATTGCTCAGCATTTAAACACACTTTTCACACCCCCTACCCAGCTGTAGACTCATGACCTGTTATGTTATGTTTTATAATTCCAGAGAGATGTGGTTTGGGAGGGTGGGGGGTGGTGAGAGTCTCTTTGGGGG
>JABFEB020000002.1:1815015-1829090 GCA_019775895.2 Stomatorhinus ivindoensis | reverse complement strand
CTCGTTGATGAGCATACGCCCCGCCATGCTGAGGCGTGTGCGGGGGGAAAAGTGCTGTGTGATCATGATGCGCAGGCTGGCCTCCGATAAGGTAAACTGGTGGGGGTGCAGACTGAAGAGCTCGTCCACCATCATTACAGGGGACTCCTGCCCAGGGTGGTGACCGTGGGAGGGGGGCGGGGCAGGGGGGCGGGTCTTGCATCAATATTGACTGATGTGGGGGGGCATCCACAACCACAAGGCGCAGTGTAGACAACAGCACAGACATACAGCAGTGGGTACTCAATACTGACACCCCCCCCCCTTACGGATATAGCCTGATCAAACTGATGAAACACAAATGGACAACTGGACAGACAGAATGTGGTGCATTCTGGGATGTGTTGTGGGGGGGGCTGGGACGCGGTTCATTGGGACAGAGATACAAAAACACACCTGCGTAGACAGACAGCAGTAGAGAGATACACCTGGAAAGACAGGAGTAGCAGAGAGACACATCTGAGCAGATGGATATAAGCAGAGAAGATAACCAGAGTGGACGGGCCACGGTCGGACAGAAAACACCGGAGAAGACAGACAGGGAGACAAACTGAAACACACACTGAGAGGCGAGAGAGCAGTTCAGTTAAAGGAGCTGTACATGTCCTGTCTCACTCTGACCGGCGACTCCTCTCCTGAGCAGGACCACGGCCTGGAGCCGTCGGCTCTCTAATCTCATCTTTTAGGCCCCCTGTGAGACGCAGTGTGACCTTGAACCTCCCTCACGCTGTCATTGGCCTCCTTACCGTCACTCGCTGTATCTCTCACCGGGGACAACAGGACGAAAGCTGTCCGACTGAACTATGTCTCCTACTTCAACTTCAAAAATCCCAACAGTTTCTGGATGTGGTTGGTGAGAGGGAAGCGGTATGTATATCGCACCACCCTTTATCAATTCTGATTGGCCGCTGTGCCCTGGGATGTGGCCTTGCCCATTAAAGCAGAGTCAAATACCTGCAATCTGTTATTACTACTTTAGTATAGGACTAAGCCTGTGTGTCTGTGATCAGAAGGTTGCTGGTTCAAACCCAGCTATGGCATGTCTGTTCGTCCTTGAGCAAGGCCTTTAACCCCCAGCTGCAACAGATGGCTGCCCATTGCGGACAACTTACTCTACAAAGAGCAAGCTGGGGGAGGTGTAAAGTGAATTTCCCCACGAGGATCAATAAAGTATCAATTATTATTATTACTTACAAAAGTTCAAGCTTGGTGGTGGCTTGTTGTCAGGACTGGAGAGTATGATCTCATGGTAGGGGCCTTTCCCACCGATTATATATGTTCCTAAATAGTGCTGTGAGTTCCAAGGTGTGCTGCACAACTGCCCAAGTATCAAAGCAGATCTGCTTAAGTAAATACGGCAGTTTTCAGGAAGGTGAAATTAACTAGGGGATTTGTCAGCCTGGTTGGCTGAGTCTCTCTATATTCCACAGCTTGTGAGAGATAATTGAATAATGAGGCCAGATATAAGGTTAAAATTAAATGGTAGAAAGGATACGGAAATCATTCAACTGGAGGTAATAATCTGGCGTAAGCAAAATGGGTAATAAAGTTGGAGATTAATAAGGAAAATGACCTTCCTGTGTCCTGATTACTGAAGGGAGATTTGCTTAGAGGGGAAAAAAATAACAAAATACATCAACTCAGATGGCAAGGCACTTAAGCTACACTGAACCTCAATGTGAAATCACTCCAAGAAAAGATGGACAGCATCCCTGGAAGATACAGCAGCCATCTGACTCTCTAAACGCCGCATTCAGTTCAACGTCTAATGAGCCGGTTGGTTCACTGTGTAGCAGCCAATGCCAGCTCCCAGTGATGGGGGAAGAAGATGCCCCCACCCCCAAATGTAACTGTGTTACAAAACTGTACTCTGGGTAACTCAGTCCGGAGGAAAATTCTAGGCTGAGCCAAAAATTCTAAAGCCAGAACCTTGAAAAGTTTATCAGGAGCTGAACGAGGGTGGTTCACATGAATCTGATGTTTAAACTGTCCTGAGAGCCAAATATTGTAAGTCTGCAATGGATGAGGGGCACAGAGATGGAGGAGGGGGAATGAGTCATAGAAAATAAAAAAAAACAAAAAAGATTCAGAAGGCTGTCCCTCTGCACTGGGTTCTGGTGGTAATTTGTAAGTGATTTATGCTGTAACACTAAGCAGGACTATATACAGGACCTGCTTCTTCAAATGGAGTAAGAAAAACGTACGACAGGGCGAGACCCAGGACGATATACACTTACTCTCTGACAGCCTGGCAGGAATTTTAACATTGAAAGCAGTGCTGTAGGTTACAGATCTGAGCACCATTCTCTCAAATATCCCATCCAATCACTGAGTCACTCATGCTTTCCCGACCAATCAGCGGTCTGCGCTGATTCCTGTTGACAGTTCACTCTAATTAGACTTAACAGTAAAAAGTAAACAATATACAGACATGTGATTGTGTCAGAGCTGCCTGAAGAAGTCTAATATTATAATGTTATTTGGTGAGATGCTTTTCTCCTGATGAGAGGCCTCTGTCATTCTAAAAGAAGTGGCAGAGAAAGTGAAATACAATCCAAAAAAACAGATACGCATTTTTTCTTCCAAAAATATGCTAACCCTAGTACTGCTTGAAGAGTCAGGAAAGGACTCTAATTTCTGACTTTTTCTAGAAAAAAAAAAAAATAATAATAATAAAAAATGCACAAGGAGGACAGGAGAGAGACAGGACAGCAACAGAGAGATAGAAACATGCACCTTTTCGTAGCAGGACCATGGAGGTGTTGTGGTTAGGGCCTCTCTCTCCGACTGCCCCATCTCTGCGCCGGCTGTTCCCGAGACAGGGCAACCCTGGGCCTCCACATCGCCGCTCCACAAGCACCCAGATCTGGGCGTTAAACCTGGGAGGGGCCAGACGCAGCGTTAGCCATGCGGCACGCGGCAGCACCACAGCAGTACCATCGCAGTGCCGATCGACAGCGTGGCGCTCACAGGCGAAACCGGAGAAAACTCACTCACCCTGAGTAACTCCAGTGAATATACCTCACTGCAGGAGGTAGCTAAGAAACATTCGTGTTTTCTCACATTCCTGCTCGACGATCTATACTTCACAATAAACATGTCAGGCTTGCCAGGCATAGGTATATAAAATGTATGCTAACATTATTACTCCCGTGTGTTAGCATTCCCTACGCTCGTTTGCATTCTGTATCCTTCTGGAATTTTTGCTTTATATGCTAAACATGTCAGTATCAAAGTTTTTTTGTGTTCGGTGCTCCCTGTCAGGGTCTCATACAAAACAAAAACTCAAGCGAATAGAAGAAAAGCAGTGAATGGATGCCAGTGAGAATGGATGCAAACCAAAAGCACGTTGACTCACTTCATGATGAGAATGTAGATTCCATACATGGAGATGAGGACTATAGCCTCCCACCTGGGACAGGAGACAGGAGATGTCACCTACTGCAGCCCCACATGTATATGTACAGTACATAAACACAACATTTCTATAGTAACATACATTTCTTGCTTAATTACTCCAAATACGCACAAATGTAGTTTTACGGCTACATATGCACTTCTACGAAAACACTGCCATGATCAAACAGATCAGCAAAGGGTATAAAAAATGTGTACTGTACTCAACACATTTGTTGCTAATTATTATTAACTATATTACTCTCTCCAAATCATTCTGGGAGCCTAACGTCCCTGGGTAGGCCACAGTCAGTTGACGGGCATCGTCATTCATGTAACCTGTCCATTATCATCAGTCCAGCTCCTACAGATTTAGTTTTTTTCATCTCAGTTTTTATTACATCAGTCTCCAATTATACTCCCAAAAAATCCCTATGCCTTTCGCTCCAGTGCTCCATGGTTCTGTTCACTGTCCCATCCAAAGCAAGCACAGTGCCCATATACAGTACATGCAATTACAGTAGTTACATAATAATTCTGGTAGAGTTTTACAGTAATCACTCCTTACGACTGCTGATAATTCACAACCCAATAACAAATAGTATTAAAGAAAAGAGAAACACGATTACAATGAGCTCATCGAACTGATTACTTAACACTTACCAGATAACCTTCTCATCATAGATCACCTGCAAACAACAGAGCATTAATCAGCGTAATCTCCAAAATAAATCCTAATTATTCTCTGATGGTGCCTTTTGGATCCTGTATGCGTTATGTTTTCATGATTTCATATGCAGACGCACGCGGGTGACGAGTAGCATCATTCCGGGAGCAGTATTGTTATGAAGCTGAAGCTTTAGGAGAGTAAGATGGAACCTCACCAGGATCAAGGCCAGGACAGAGAAGATGTAGAACACAGAGTCACGGAACAGAGGCCACCAGGTTAAAGTCACCGTCTGAGGGAACAGGGGATAAAAGGCTTTGCTTAGGGTCTTATCTGTTGTGGGGTCACATGCGGGGGGTGTATGATTACAGAGTAAAGAATATAATATATTACAATCTCGTCTTACTGCGCTCACACTTAGGTTAACTACGGTATTCAGCATTACCACAAATAACAATGACATCGGGAAATGCTCACTTCCCCTTTGTATCTGTAGCTGTAAAATATTGTGTGGGAAAATGTGTATTATTCTTTCTTGGGATTAGATTAGAATTATTTTTTCGTGAGCTGGTCAAGAACCAACTAAAACATCGGTGAGTGACAGCAACTTGGCCAAACGATGAAGTACATGACAGCTCGCAGAACTAAACTATGCAGCTATACAGACACCATATATGGAGAGTCTGTCACGTAGAGACACGCGGCACGGTGAAGAGAGGTCCTGCAGTTCAAGTAGTAACATGAGAACATGGACGGCACATTCAGTGTCCGTGAGGCAAGACACCCCATTAATTACAGTGGGTAAACTTAAATTCTCTTCACAAGGAAAACAATTTTCTAAAAGGCAAATTACTTCACAATCAGCAACAACATAACAGTAAAAGAAATGAGAACCATAAAACGTTTTTCTAACCCACTGTGGAAACGCTAAACTTGTTAATGGCATTGGTGGAAAGTTCAGGCCCAGAAACTAAAAATCCAGAAAAAATATTTTGTAACAACCAACCAGTTGAATACTCTGTGACTGTGACTCTTTAAATTCAACTAGTTGGTTGAAACTATATCATTGTTAGGATTTTTTTTTCTTTCTGGACCTGAATTTTCCATCCCTGGTTAATTCATTTGCAACCTCAAAATACAACAGAGAGGCTTCTAGTGGTTGAACAGAATACATATTTAAATACTTAGGATAGTGCAGCAGTAATTAGCTGCACTTGTAATCTGAAGGTCGTTGATCCAGTTGAGGTTGAGCCTGGTGTAGTACTGTTGTTCAAGGTACTCAACCTGATTTGCTCCAGTGAAAAAATATCCATCCCCATAAATTAGTACTTTAGAGATGAATAATTAATTCTAATTCTTGAGCTAGAACGTAAGCAAGTAGGGATTTAAGTTCTTAAATCACCATCCCGCCAGTTTTGTTAATACCAGCCTTACTCCACTGTAAACTCTCCCTCATTACTTGATCAAGACCAGGAATGTGCCTTGACTTTACCCTCAAGGAGAACTTCACTGGTACATAACAAATGAACAGACAAATCCATCTGCTCTTTGCATTGCCATCAACCCGATAGTTAGGCAAGGAGACCACCATTTATGACTGGGACAACCACATCCTCCCCTTGGCGGGACTTCCGACTTAAGCCATCAAAACTCTGTGACTGATTATGCTCTTTTTGCCCTTCAAAGACATTTCATTATTTCTACTCTCCCTTGATCTGCATCATGTCACAGTACATTGGTAATAGTGTACAGGGCATTCTGGAGACCAGCACCATCCAATATCTAAGATTTTACCTGGCCCCATACCTCAACAAAGTCTCTATGATCACCCACATCAAGACATCTGAATGACTGATGGATTAGAATCAAACTCTTCTGTTTTCAAAACTGAGTCACCAACAGTAGACCTGATCTGGATCAAAGTGATGAAAGTCCTCCCCAGTGATTGTGGCTGAATCTCTGTTCCAGTGATCTGGATTTAAGCACTGCTTTTGACACTCTAAATCATCATACTCTGTTAGATCCCAGTGGTCTTGTGCTTTACCAATTTTAGTTCTATTTGTAAAAGCACTATTGTTCTGTTTGATGAAATGATGCGTCGACCAAATTCTCATTGGTCATTTATAGATTTGCCAAAGAGTGAACCCTGCTGATTTCCTCCTTACGCATGCTTCCCATGGGATTACTACTGGCAGACATGGTAAATTTTGTATGCTAATGACAGGGAGGTTTGAGGTCTTTGTAAGACACACAGCATTCTGTCCTGCTCCAGTGAGACCGAGGTGACTGCGAGGGCTCAAGAAATTATGTGTGTGGACAGATAATAACCTGCATTTGGACAGATTCACTGCTACTAAAGCAACAACCAAAACATGTGGTTTTGACAAGTTTATACCATTTAAATTAGAACGGTACCTTGCAGGCTACTTTTTGTTTGATCGTGGAATGTGGGTAAAATACAGCACAGCAGGAATCTGGAATATGGCTAACATGCAGAGGGGGGAAATCAAGCCCCCACATTCATTATGTCTAGATTAGATTATTGTAATGTTTTGCTATCTCTTTGTTCAAATATACCCTTGAAAAACCTCCAAACGGCACTGAATACAGCATTATCACTCTAAAATATTTGTCCTCCCTGCACTGGCATAAAAGTTGAAAATAAAACACATATTGTCAATATTTCAGCCTTAATAGGGCCTGTTCTTAGTGTTGATCTTGTCCCATATACCCGTCTTTAAATACAGCTTTACAAAGACTGCAGAACCTTCTCATATGCACGTCTAGGATTTCCCCTCTATAGTGGAAAAACGTGGTTCATTGATGGTCCCAGGTTAAGATTTTAAATTTTGCTTAACTTGGGTATGATTTAAATATGATCTGGGTTCGGCCTGGTGTTCCAGGTGGAAAAAAGGCAAGAGAAATGTAACCAAATAGCAGAAAGACACTATGTTCCTCTGTAGTTAAGGGTTCCTGGGCGTTGCTCTGCATTTTGCGTATAAGCTTAGCTATCAAACCTGAATTACGAATAAAGATGCCATTCAGAATCTGGAGACCAACCGTAATTCTGATGGCAACCTTAACAACGAACGCTACCGCCTGAAGCTCTTTACTCCGTCAGGTCTCACTCGCGGTAAGGTGAGCTCTGCTTCACATTGCCATAGTCCATCCCAGTTCATCCAAATTGCACTCAGCTACCCTCCCACAATGCCAAAACTTTATAAACAAAATATTTAGCCATCCGTTTTGCTCTCCTCACTGGCTCCTGCTTAGGGCCATCTGGCCCTGAGCGCTCAGATCACCAACACGACCCAGACATCCGACTTGTGACAGTGTTTAGAACATGGATCCACATGTCAGCAGGTTCCAGCCTACAGATACTGTCATCTACACCAGCTCCTCTCATTGCCCAGTCTGGAGGAACTGAATATCATAGATTTCTAGGGCCAAAGTGATTTCAGTCCCATTTAGATAATCTGGCATGTTCTTTAGAGCTTTGTGATATTTGTGACATAATTTGAGTTTACTGATACTGTTTTCCTGAAACTTTTTTTCCCCCAGATTCAGAGAATATTTTTCAGAGGTCTCCAAATAGGGTTTGCCTGTTTTTGATTCAATCTGCTAGTCTAAAAAGCTTTGCTTTTATTCTGATTAAATTTAATTACTTGATCTAACTTAATTGACTGATTGCTAAATTAAACTACAGCCTTACATGTTTATTATTGCTAACAGCTGTACCATAACAGAACTTCCACGACCATAATCGCCTAGGAATGTTGCTATACACTTATGTGATATGTCCTTAGTATGTCTTATGTGATATGTCCTTAGTATGTCGTATGTGATATGACTTGCAGTATAGTATTTATACGAAGCAGTGTTGCATGTTGATACTATCGAGAGTAACCATGCAAAGTTCGCAGTAAGATATGTTCAGTAAAAATGAATATAAATATAGAAGACATAAATGTAATATAGGTCTAAGGGACAAACCTGTCCAGCGAATATCCCACACACCCCGATGATCACAAGGATGTTGAAGACCGCGGAACCCACGATGGTACCGACTCCAAGATCGCCTTTTGTGATGAAAACGCCTGACAAGGGAAAAAGTATTTCCGTGTTAATGTCACAGAAAACAATAATAGTCTATTTTCAGTACGCTGTTACTGTCATATATTTTGATAAGATACCAAGTTTCGGTTACAGGGTGTGCATGCGATTCGGCTGCGCCGCTTTGGGGATTAAACCTGCACTTACAGTGATTATTGTTTGCATTACGGTCACCGAGAAAAAGAGCCCATGTCTCCCTAATAGGAACACACAGTATGCATTCATAAGCCCCATGCCGTTTTAATTATTATCATTTGCTCACCTCCCCTAACGTAATGTTTAGCCACATAAATGTGTGATCAGTGATGACTGTGCTGACATCTACTGGTCTCTTGTGGAAATGTGCAACGGTAATTAAGGGAATACTAAATAATTAGAATTAAACTGGTCGGTAACGCGCTAGCTTTCAAACTGTATATATCGCCAAAATAACAATTATACTAAAGTAATCGGAAGGAAAAGTTAAATTACAAAGTCGGACGCATTAATTATTTTCCGCTAGAAAATCTCCATAGTCCAAATCACCTTCCCTGGTCACAAAAGGTGAATCACGATTGTGTCTTCTGCGCTTTTGTTTTGCGAGTGCTGCGGCATGTACAGCGTCAACTGTCCCTCCATCTTTCCTGATCATTTTCGCATGCCAGAAACGTTTAGTCATAGTTGAACTGGAGGGGCGCGTTAGTACTTTACTGGGGATGAAGCAGATTGGGGGATCGCTATATATGTCTGTCTCGTCTATGTATGTCCCTGATCTCGTTATACTGTAGGTTCAGCCAGCATACAGCCGTCACCATAAACACCGTTTAGCTGTTCCGCGTAGCAACAGGTTTGTCTGCGCTCCGGAGCCGAAGCGAAAAGAAGAAGGATCGACAACGTCGATCAGCTGCTGTGAGACTAGTCTGCACACACATGCGCATGCATTTACATGTATGTAACACTTTCATTACCTGGTAAATAACCTGTAGGGTTTTCAAACTGCCCCAACGCTTTTAACTGAACTAATGTTAGGTTCATAATAGACGCGCTAGTTTCTAACAATGCTAAAAGCAGTGATGCTCGATGACTCGCGGGGGAACAGTATCCGACATCGAAGCGAAATTGGACTAACGATCCAGATATTAAGTCTCCACTTCGGCTGTTCACGCTGGAACTAAGGAAGTCCCTACAATCCGGTGTATTAAAAGGAATTTAGAAAGTAAGTGTGTGAAAGCAAAAACATCTGGTACCCTAAAGTAGACTGCTTTCCCTACACTGCTGGCTAGAAACTTGCCGTGCATTTTGACGCATAGCCTTAATTAATAACCGGGACCTTTTTCTGGGAATGGCCTGGCTTCTGTAAACAGGATGGTCTAAATATCCTTCAGCATTAATAAAGTGTCAGTCTGTCTGTCCATCCGTCTCAATGGGATGGGAAACTATCCCAAAGCCTGGCAAAAAAGTTTGCCTGCCTGATTCTGAGAGCACCGCCCAGGCCTCAGCCTGACGATCTTTAAAGGAAGGCTGTCTATTCTCTCACCTTTAGAGCTTCACCAGCCATATAGAAACAGAATCTATAAAGAGATTAGAGATAGTATCTATTACTAGACCAAGACTTAAATGTAAGTGTTCTACTAAGGGCTCCTGTGCTGATAACTTAATATCAATCCCACTGATAGGATTAAATGAGCCACAACATAAACCCAACATAAAATTCTCATTACTGACAGTTTTCTTTCTCGTAAACAAATCACATCACAACGACAGGGTGCTTGACACTGCTGTGGACCTGTGGTTATTAACAGAAACTTGGCTCAGATCCACAGACACTATTCTCCTTGCTGAAGCCTCACTTGATGGGTTTAGTTCCATACAGAGACCATGTGGCTCTGGGCAGGAAGGCAGCCAGGCAGCTATTTATAACTCATTATTAAAAATTGAACCCAAAATCATAAAAGATTTTACATTTGAAGCAACGTTACTTCACCTGGGGTCTCAACCGCCTACCTTCGTTATAAAAGTACACATACCTCCTGGACCATAGACATCGTTCCTAACTGAATTTTGGGAACTTCTCAATTTAGATAATATTATAATACTTGGAGATTTCAATATACATGTAGACATAGAGACTGATGCCTTCAGCAAAATGACTCAGCCACACTCTTTGACTATGGCAGAGAAGGTTATGATGATGTCACCTAAATTCGCTAAAATTTATTAATGCATTAAGTAATGTGAACATGTTCTCCTCTAGTACAAATGTCACTGAATTCACACATGACTTTAATACAGTAATTATTCAGGTTTTGGATGAATTGACGCCTTTGAAAAATAAAATTGAAAACCACCAGGCATTCCCCAAGGTTTAATGATCACACACATTCTTAGAAACAGGAATGCCGCAGATTAGAGTGCAAATGGTGTTTAAATTGGCATGGTCCAGCCCGCAACAAAACACTGAAGTCTTATATAGGGCTCGTTCAGCCTATTACTCTAACCTTACTGATTGCAATATAAACAATCCTTGCTACCTTTTTATGACAATAGCTCATTTAACAAATAAGGCTGAACCTCTGCTACTGGGTAATATTAGTAGACCTGAACATTTTATGTACGTCTTTAACAATAAAATTACAAACATTGGACTTCAAACATGTTCAAATGGCTCACAAATAACTCTGATGCAAACAATGTGCACAGTCCCTTAACATATTTGATTTAGTCAATGAACAAAAGTTAAAAACACTAATTACTAAAACAAAACTGACCACTTGTCCACTGTATCCAATCCCTAGTCAACTTCTTAAAGAATTCCTGTGAGTTCTGGCAAGACCTGTAACTGGCATAATGATTGTGTCCCTGTCGTTAGGTGATGTGCCTGACCAATTTAAAGTAGCAGTCATCGGACCATTACTGAAGAAACCAAGTCTGGATCCATAGGAGCATAGCAGTAATACACCTGTTTCTAACATAACACTTTTGTCCAAAGTTGTGGAGAAGATTGCTGCTCAACTTGTCATGCTTGGAGACACGCAACATACTGGATAGATTGCAGTCAAGCTTCTGTCAGGGACACAGCACTGAAACTGGCTTAAAAGTCATAAATGATATAAAATGGCAGCTGATGATGATGGTAAAACTGTGTTTGTGTTTTTGGACTGCTTTTTGACATGGCTAACCATTCATCTCTATTACATAGACTTGAAATTGATGTTGGGTTGAGTGGAACGGTGTTAAACCCTAAATGACAGATCAATATCAGTATGCTAACGTGCCCATTAACTGTTCTCATCATCAAAGTCACTTTGTGATCCTATACTCTCTCTCTACGCACTGCCATTAGGTAACATAATGAGAAAATACAATGTTAGAGTGACTATGTTTTGCTTTGAAAAAAGTGGACACTGGGGGCCAGGAAACAGCAAGGGAGGTGTCAAAGCATCGCAAATATGAAAACTGAAAGTATTCTGAGTGTCGAAAGCAAAGAAAGTGAAATCCCAGACACCCTAGCTAATTATCACCCCTATGCTGATGACACCCAGATATACATTTCAGCCATGCCTAATGACACCTCTCTATTGTCACTTTAGCCAATGGCTTAGTGAAGTTAATACTTGGATGAGTAAAAATGTTTCGTCACTCAATGCAAAGAAAACCAAGGTTCTGTTGTTTGGAGACAAATCAATCGATTATCCTGCTGTAATCTCGTTTGAGGGGGTGATTTTTTCCTCAGCAGCCCGTAACTTAGGTGTCACCTTTCGTTAAAATCGTGTGTGGATGCAATATCGAAGGCAAGCTTCCTACAGCTATGTAACACTGCCATACTACAATGTTTTCTTACTATTCAAGACACTGAGAAACTAATGCATGCTTTTGTATAAAGTAGGTTATACTACTGTAAGGCTCTATTATCTTGGAGCAAATACCACGCATTAAACACCTTGTAGCGTATTCAAAATGCAGCAGCTGAAATTGTTACAAGGAGTAGGAAGTTTGAACACATAACCCCTGCTCTTAGTTCCCTGCACTGGCTTCCTGTTAGGATCAGGACTGACTTCAAAGTTCTCCTCCTTACATATTAGTAACTTAAAAGTCTAGCACCTACCTAAATAGATCCACCTCAAGCTTACAAGCCGCATGGTACACTGAGATCACAGAATGCAGGATTCTATGTTATTCTGCATATAAGTCAGGCAACAGTTACTGGTGGGCAAGTCCTTAACTGTAAACTCTGAGCTCCTGGAGCTCATAGAGAGCACAGAGACCTACTGAGACCATCAATATATGAGGCACACTGACTTTGAATGACGTCACGCACAAATCAGTCTTCAACAACGCTGCGTCGAAGGTACCCGAGAGGCGGGTGTGAGGCGGTGGAAGGCACCCGAGAGTTCAGTCCCATGAAAGTGTGACATTGTGGATGTGACCTATGAACTGTGGCATTGTGAATGCAGCCTTCACTGTGCCACCCTACACAGGCCGGCATGGAGAACTGACTCATTGATGGACTTGATCTCAGTTTACACCCTGGGGGGAGGGTGGGCAGCCAGTTCACCTTGGACCCCCGGAGATTTACTTCTCCCCACTTGACAGTTTTTGGTTCATCTCTTATGTTATCACCTGGCTTGCTTTCTTTCTTTCTCTCTCTCTCTCTCTCTTGTTTTTTAATCATTCTGTATTAGGCATGTAACGATGAATCGCAAATCGTTTAAAAATCGATGTAAATGTATAACAATTTAAACCGGCTGATGTGGAAAATGAATCGCTGCTTTCGGAGTACTTCACAGTACTTTACTTAATAGAAAAACTGGTGTAATGTTACATTTGATTTCACGACGTCAGAGCGACATCAGATGTCACTGCGTATTCATGTCGATGACTTTGGTTTTGACCGAACGCGATCAAGTTGGCAAGCATCGAAGACACACCCCTGATCTTAAATCAGCATTTTAGTTTTCCGGTAATCACAAACGAAAACGGCGAGAAAAGCATAGACAAGATAAAAAACTGTGCGCAAACACTATAAACAATTGATAACATACACAAATAACACAAGGAACAGGCTTCAGCATGTCCACCAGCACCACAGTGAGCTCAATTCCCCACCGCCAGAGTGAAGATTATTAAAAGGGCAAACCACGCAAAAAAGCTGCAGATGGTTTTTTTTTTATTCTGATTTGGAATTTTAAACAGTATTTTATTCAATTTTAAATGTACTGTTAAGAAGAGAACATGTTTTGCACAGTTTAGAAAGATAAATAAAGGAATATTTTTGAATGCAGCTCATTGTGTTAAAAAATCGCGTGAAAATTGTATTGTGAACTCAGAATCGTGAATCACATTGTGAGTTGAGTGTATCATCACATCCCTATTCTGTACAGTTGTTGTAGGAATGTATTGCAGAAGAGAATAGCAGTGTGTGGCATTAAACTGACCTATCATAGAGTTAGGAGAGCGGGACCAGGGGCCATACTGACAAATCAGAAGAGAATAGCAGTGTGTGGCATTAAACTGACCTATCATAGAGTTAGGAGAGCGGGACCAGCGGCCATACTGACAAATCAGAAGAGAATAGCAGTGTGTGGCATTATACTGACCAATCAGAGAGGTGAAGAGCTCTGGGGCTGAGCTGCCAGCTGCCATGAATGTGGCTCCTGCCACATCTTCACTGAGGTGCAGGTTCTGGGGGAGTGGAACAGGTTAACACACACCGGCACAGCAGGCTGGACAGCACCAAAGCTAATGAAAAAGTGGCCAAGGATATCTTCAGGCACCCTGCAAGAGCTACTAACAACGGACACTGATAAGCTGTTGGTATCAGCACACCAGAGTAATGGCAGGTATCCCACCTCAGGCATACTGATTTCAGGAAGGGTGGGGG
>JABFEB020000002.1:1798245-1809941 GCA_019775895.2 Stomatorhinus ivindoensis | reverse complement strand
AGCGGGGGGGGGGGGTGATTCGGCACCGTCCACAGGAACCCCAAGACCAGAGCTGGGGTTGCAAAAGGGACACTCTCTTGGACGCCTGAACCTCATTCAGGAGCCTAATACAATTACAAGTAATCAGAGTACCACAGACGTAAAATTGCTTGGGGTTTATATTAGGAGCTGATTCTCCTGGGTGAGCTGGTCTGTAAGGCACTGGGTGTGTCGAGGCTGTCTGCTCCAAGCACTCATCCTCCGAGAAGCTCGTCATTCCCTTTAGCCGCATTCCTTTATTCCTTTTGCCACAGATTTGGGTTCCCCAGCACTTTCTCAGTCTGTCAGTCAGTCTGTCAGTCAGTATATCAGTCAATCTGTCAGTCAGTCTGTCAGTCAGCATGTCAGTCAGCCTGTCAGTCAGTCTGTCTGTCTGTCCACAATGCCAACAATACTAGGGATCTGCCTTGGCATTTTGTATTAAATGGCAAAAAGTCAGGATAAAGATTAACCTTTTGATATCTTAAAGGTTACATGGCATCATCTGACAGTTTATTGCATGGACTAAAGCTGCAAAAATGTTTTATTTTTTTAAAATCACAGCCTAGTCTATTTGTTTTCTAGTCTATGTGTTTTCTTTCTATGAGTTTTCTAGTCTATGTGGTTTCTTGTTCATTGTTTTGGCATTTAGCAAACGCAGTCATTTTAAGGAGGGATCGCCAGAGCAGCGCGAATATTGTGTAGTGTTGCCAAAACACAGTCATCGTTGGACCAACTGGTAATCACAAAAAAAGGGGTAGGAAAAAAACAGCGAACAACTGATTAACGGAGGGAAAAAATACATACAGCACACTTCACAGAAAGGTCTACAAAGAAGCCTGCAAGCGTCAGAATAAAAAGCAGGGCAGAGAAAGCTGCTGTGTTCACTGACACACAAACCCTCTCTGGAATACTCTTAAAAAGGCCGGGGGGGTTGGGGGGGGGGGGGGGTTCTGCCACAAAGCAAGCGACGCAGTAACTAACGAGCTTCAAACGAGCGGCGTGATTCAGTCGCATATAAACTTAAGTAGGTCCCCTACCCTCGGCAGCCTGTGATCTCGGATCAAAGCTCGACTCGGGGAGGAAGAGCTCCTGATGTCATGGGATGTGCACGTCTGCTTCGGGCCGACCTGAGACCCGCGCCGCCCAGGGTAGCTAGGGCCAGTGTTGAAAGGGTGCAGGCCTAATAACTGTGCCGTGGAGTTAACGCATCTCCCCGTCCGCCCGTGCCATATGCAGCAGCCAGACAGCACAGCACAGCACAGCATGCACAGCTATATAGAGCATCCTCACTAACTAACAAGCAGCCATATTATACCAGGAGGGGGCGGCACGGTGGTGCAGTGGTTAGCACTGTTGCCTCACCCCTCTGGGATCTGGGTTCGAGTCTCCATCACGGGTCCGTGTGTGTGGAGCATGTTCTCCCCGTGTTGCTGTGGGGTTTTCTCTGGGTACTCTGGTTTCCACCCCCCAGTCCAAAAAACATGTTGAGGCTAATTTGGGTTACCAAACTGCCTGTAGCTATGCCTGTGCGAGTGAATGGTCAGAGTGCCCTACAATGGGCTGATACCCCACCCTTCCCTGGCTTGTGTCCATAGCTCCAGACCCCCACCCCCCTGCCTTGACCCTGAATAGAACAAGAAAATGGATGGATGGATGGATGGATTCTGTTCAATCACAGCAACCATCATTACTATCCTTGTGTATCAAACCTAGGAAAATCCCCAGTTACTCGTAAAGCTTTCGTGCCAAATCTACACTTGATTCTCAGGTCAGATCTGTTAGCATCAGCGTTTCCCCCAAGTAACAATCTACATCTTTCTTTCTCTTTTACATATTTCTATCAGCACAGAGAAACGGGCCCTTCGGCGAGGCCCACAGGGGACTTTTATTTTCTCGTGGACCCCAGGCCGCCCCCTCACACTAATTGATGCTGATTGGCTGTAACGGTGGCATAAAACGGTGGAGGGGCACCCCACAGGAGCAGCGACAAAATATGGCAGAGGAAAGGGCAATATATCCACATGTGATTGGTGGGGGGAAGTAGCCAAGTGTGTTACACACTGGCTAGAGCCACAGATGGTTCCAATCCCTCAATGGATCTTCACCTTTCACTTCAATTACTTCCTAACCCTAACCTAACCTAACCCTAAACCTAACCCTAACCCTAAACCTAACCCTAACCCTACGTGTACAACAAAAACCATATGGAGATTCAAAAGAAGACGGCACTAAAACCAGGAAGCTAATCATAACTGTATTCATTACTCAACCTAAAAATGCAGGCGAAAGAAAAATGAGTTGGACAAGAGGTCGAAATATGCCGACGTGTGCCAGAAGGCCGTCACATTTCAGAGGCAAATATCTGTCAGACGCTGTCAAATGAGCTGAAGCAACATGATGAGGACTGTTCTCTCTCATACCGTCAAAACTGTTTGGTTTAGACGGCACAGGATGTTGCTGCGCTGTTCCATTTTAACAGCACCAAATGCATAGTTTATACGACCATGAATTATTACTCTTTGCCTGATAGAGATGGAATTACTATCATTCATTATTTGCTCTCTTGTCAGTGACATAATTTTCTCCACTCTGTGTTTGGTAAAAATCTTTGACGACCTTGTCCATGATTTCAGATGACGTTTTGTTTTTTTTTTTGTATTTAACCAGAAAAGAAATCTTCCCCCTTGGGACAGACTTTCTCAAGACAAGTATTCTGGGACTGTGTAGCCAGACCACATTTCCTTACTGTTCTTCTCATAATATTAAAATAAATGCTGCACAAAGAAATCAACTCAGCTGACAGATTTCCCAATTTGCCAAGCCATATAAATGACCTACTAAAAAAAAACACACACACACACACACACATCATCATCATCTCCCCATCGCTACTGTATTTCTGGAAGTTTGGACACAACATTAATAAGCCTGGCAGCTTCTTGCTCCTTCAGCACATTATATTCTCTTGGCCCTTGTTCTTTGAAAGCTTGAAATACAGACTTCCCTTGGTTTAAAAAATTTAGCATTTGGTTGCCTAGCAACACAGGCCTCAAAGGGACTTGGCTCTGGGTGCCAGGCAGCTGTCTGCGTCCTTTTAAGGAATGGGGAAAAAGAAAGCGAGACCAAGAGCGAGGGAAGATGGGAAAGGGAGAAATTCCATTGATTGATCACTCTTGTACGTATATTAAATATAATAACAGGTGATATCAAGTACAAGGCAGGAAATTAACCTTGTATGTCCAATCCAATAACAAACAACATTAATTCCACAATGAATGCCTTAGTTTTCTGAGGGCTCTGTGCTGCTATGATTTGATTATTAATTTTAGAATAATAAAATTAATAATAAAAACAACAGGAATCCAGCAGCTAATGCTTCCTGAATCCTAGTAAACCTGTTTCATTGGAAGGGAGTCTGACTGACTGAGGGAGGCTGTCCCTGTGTCAGTGTCTGAGTAGGTTACTTACTTTGTACACGTGGGTCGCTAGGCTTTGCGGAAGGCTAATGCTGAGGGGACGTAGAGGAGCTGATTTTTTTATTTCACTGGACGTGGCTTCCTCCGGACCCCTGATGAAACCGCAGTCACCGCTAATGGAGACAATCCTGGCTGATTTAATCCCTCCCCATAGTAACATCAGTCATGACTGCTGATGCTGCAGCCTCTGTATTTCAGATGGCAGATACTCCTCATCTTAAAGACTGTATGCCATTTTTACACATACTATGTTTACTTAATATTTCGCCGTTCATTTAGCAAACGCTTTTTCCAGGGTCAGCCCACCCCTGGAGCAATCGGGGTTAAGGGCCTGCTGGGATTTGAACCGACGACCTTCTGATCGCAGGCAGTCCTAACCCACACAGCCAGATGTCGCCCCAACAGCTGCGTTTGCATGCTGTCGCGAGCCCAGAACCAAGCATTAGCTTATTTTGACACTTGTGTTTGTGAGCCAGGAGGGATCAAGCGGCGACTTAATAGCTTCTGACGCCAAGATCAGCTCTGACCTCTGAAGGGGGGAGGGATCCATGAAGAGTGTTCCTGTGTCAGCCGCGGCACTCACACTGTCACACTGGACATTCCTTGGCCCCCCGAGAGTGTGCTTTCTATCACGTATCCATGCTTTGTTCTGCTGGACGTTTCCATATCCCCCTGAGACCCCACCCATTCATTCATGTACATCGTAGTGGACATTTTGTTTTTGCATCAATCTTTTCACTGATGTGAGGAAACATACTTATTCCTGTTGTACACTAAAGAGGACATGCTGTGAAATTAATTATAAAAATAAATTTGAAAATTTCCCCCAAAGACAAATTACCTATAATTGAAGGACACTTTTTCCTTGGGTCTCAGGAGGATATACATGTCAAATCACTACTGTGCCTTTAAGTCACATAAGAAATACTGATGAATTCCTCAACTAGAGCCTACAGGGTACGACATTCCACCCAAATCATCACTTCTCTTTCAATTAAAAGTTTTCAGCCCTTAAAATCACAACATACATCTCTGTTGAGCTTTAAAGGTAACGATAAACTTGCAACTCTGAAAGCTAACATTTCAAAGCTATACATAACATGCACCATATAAAGCCATTTTTTGAGAGTTATGTTTAACTTTCCTCTTTCTCTTGGTATAACAAAACACACATAAAAACAGATGAAGGAGAGCAGGGGAATGATATAAACAGCCTCCAGCGCTGTGTCTTTTTTAGATATTTAAATTGTCATAAAAACAGATAGCAGTCATCCAAAGAACCGGCTTTGGTTGCACCAGAATCATTATCTTCGGATCACCAGCATCTAGAGAACAGTTGCATATTGGGGACCTAATTGTTGAATTCTTACCTTGGCGGAGCTGCTGAGCTTCCGTGCCGCTCTCAGCCCATAATCATACAGCTCACACGTTAAGAAAACAACGCAAGTGAAAGGAACCCTCCCCTTCATCACATAAGGAGACAAAGGCCCCTCAGATTGAAAAATTATGCATTAATAGTGAAATAGTAACTTTGAGTACCAGGCATGATAATCGAATCGAAACCACACACACGCATTTGTATTCTTACCTGTGTGGGGACCATCCATTCATTTCTATTGGAAAAAACCCTAATCCGAACAATGATAATCTTAAGTAACCAAACAAATACAAGTCATTTGGCATGCTTAGTTTTTTGAGTGCAGTCACAGATTTTGATACAAAAATTCCTCTTGTAGAGTCTAAAAAAAATAGGGCGGGGGTTTGAGGCTGATTTGGTCCCTACTAATGTCGAAACCAATACTATACCCTTGCCCGATATATCCAAAATCCAGCTTCAGTTTGCAAAAAAATGAATCCTTTCCATTCTTCCTTCACTCTTTAACACAACCATCGGTCGTTTATTTCTGTTCCCTTAAGGAACCGTCAGGTGAGATGTGCTTGGCCATATCATAGGCCTTGCTCTTCAGTCACCCCTGACTACTGACCCATGTTTATCCCTGAACAGCCCACAGCTACTTCCCAGGCTGGGCCTTCTGACAGACTTCAGATAATTGACCTAAAAGCATGACAACCGGGCAGCGCTGAATCAAAGATGGATTTTGTGTTCTTTTAGGCCTTCATCTACAGCTTGTTCTCTCTTCTCTTCACTTCCCACCAGGTAATTGGGTCTGGCAGCGATTGTATGATGCAAAGGATCTAGGTTCTCAGTCCTGCTGGCTATTAGAAGATCAATCATCTGAATGTTTGTAAAGAGTTTTTATTTCCCCCGCACTAATGATTTTTTCAAGGCACCACAGTTCAGAAAACATAGTCTAATTGCACCACGGTGTTTCTGGGGAAAACAATTGCAGAGCTCATTTTGATTTGGTTAAGTGATGCTCCCGCCCACAGCAACACACTGGACCACTGCGACAATGAAGCAGAAAAACAACATTGGTGCCACCAGAGGTAGGGAAGGCTTGGAGTTAGGAGTGAATGGATGTTAACTCTGAATCAACTGATAGACCATGTCTAGCCTAGCCAGCTGATGAGGACAGATCATGGTTTTTATCTGCAACTTAGAAGCGCATCTGGTTTGGTGGATCTGGCTTCCTCCTGGACCCCAAAGGGGCTAACAGAGAGAAGTCCCAGAGATATGTTAGATCTTTAGGGCTTTGCTTTCTTATAGTTAAGTCATTTGTTTTGGGGATATAATTCAGCAGAATTCACCTCTACCCAATTTTACCAGTAATTTTACGCATTGTTGTATTTCTCAGTAAAAGAGTAAAACCGTTAAGAAGTTGAGTTAAAATGCCTAGAATAGTAGTGACTGGACTGGTGGAATAGATGCTGTATCAGTGCCACCCAGAATGGGTGGGTGGGTTATGAAAACGTCTGGATAGACTGACATAGTAACTCAACCTCGATGAAGGACACGGAAATACTGTGAGCCTTTTAGATGAAGGAGCTCAAGGTGAAGAAGATAAGACATTAACGTGTAATTGGTCGGATGTATTGGAGACTACCTGCTCTTGGCTGGTTGGTGGTCTGGTTCTCCTCTCTCTCCTGCATCAGCCTGCGTGTGGACCAGTCCAAAGTGTTTTCCTCATTAGGAACAGATCCGGAGGACTTTGTGTCTGCAAACAGATAAAAGGGAGTCACCATTTTTGTACATTGAATACAAAAGCATTTGTCATCATTAAGTACTGCAGACTTCAGCCTCAACTGCACTACTAACCAGGCCAAGGTTCCATCTTCTGTCCATTTTGTAATTTAATCTCCATGCATCATAGCTCTGCTAAGTCTCCAGTTAAGTAACTAAATAATGTTTTATGATCCCATTTGATTACTTAGGGTCTCTGAGAGGATCTCTGGGAGATCCTAATCACCCATTGCCTACAAGATTTAACTGGTCTTCCTTGGTGGTTTTAACCTTCATTTTAAGACCACGAACATCAGTTTGTTTCTCTTCCAACCCGTGTAAATCTCCATCTCATTAATGGCAGATGTTTCCACTTCATATTCTAAGGAACGAGTCTTCCTGGTGAGGTCTGTGTGTAGTAGATTGCCTGTCCCTGTAAACTTGCCTGTTCAACACCCCCAAAATACACCACATTCTGGGAAAGCCCTCACATTTTGCACTGCATAGAAGTCACTCGTCCATTGGCGGGTCTTTTAAAAATATCAGTCAGTCTGCACCGTATGGCTGCAGTGATAAATAAACCACAGCTTTAGTTGTGTGTTCAAGCTGCTTGGTTTTGCTGAGCTCACATATCTGATTCAGAATCATCAAGCATCAGCTCATTCCCAATTTGAAGACCTTAAAGAGTTATGCAGAGAACGTCTCCCCACGTTCCTCTGATGCTGGTGAGTGATGGTCCATTTCATCTATTGTCCCACTGCTTGGGGAACATCCGCTTCATAAAAAAACTTCACACCTTACTTGCAGATATAGATAAGGAAATTATACCCACAGTGCACTGACATAGCTGTCTGTTAACTCCTTCTCTCAGTCTCCTGTGCCAGTAAACCACGATTCAGCTTCCCCATTTGCCGATTTCAAGCCATTTTTATCCATAATCATTGTATTCTGAAGCACCACTTGAAAGGGCCAAGGAATTATTTTCAATTTTCCCAGCACTGGGTTCATTTTAGGGATTTGGATACTCCCTGGAATAGTACAAAAAACCCTGGTAAATCACTTTCTGCTATCCAAAAAAAAAACGAGTGATGCAAATTAAAATCATGTTAACCAATTGAGTGATCCATTGATCATGTGTTTTTCTATGTCGTCTCAATTTAGTTTCAATCGTTAACGCTCTTTATTAGCCCATCTGTCTGAAACAGCAGCACTCTTTTCACATCCTTCCTGTGAAGCGCTCTGAGGACGACAGCAAGACTCCCACTACGAAGCGGTGTCAGCACACTCACACTGGGGCTATAATTAGCACTACTGGTTTTCTGTTTTCTCACAAGTGCCTTATCTTATACTAAAGGCCAGTATATTTTTCTTTTTCCCATTTTCTTCCATCGCATAGCTATATAAGGGCAACCCTAGATATTCAGCAGTCGATGGAAAAATAAACCAAAAAGCAATACAAAGCAAGATAAGGCCACCAACTGACAAGGAATGAGATAACAATGAACAAAATAAGGTGTTTTCTTAAGCTTATTAAACGATAATACGATGCCGGAGGGATTTGCTACCCACAGATTTCTCCATGATGGAAAATACCTTGCATCTTTTCTTGTAAGCAAATTTTTCCTATATACAACATGAACCTCAAAAATAAATTTAATTTTATTGGAAACCACACCCAATCACAGTCCTAGAAAAACACCTCAAACAGAACTGTCATTATCTCAACAAACTGTCATTAACTACAAACCTATCAATCGATTAAAAAAAAAACCCTAGAAGTCAAAAATGGCCTTGCACATTCTTTATATCTTGAATGGTCTCCACGGAAACCTGGCCCAAGCTAATCATGGGAAAGGGGAATTTTTGTCCCAGCTGAATGGGGATAGGCCAAGGAGGAAAAACCAGCCCTTCATTTGCATCGTAAACTAATCGGATCCAAAAATAGCTTCCACGGGTTGACAGCCGGCTCATTAGCATGTCCGTGTGCAGATCCTTTTTTAAAATGAGCGGTTCATTAATAGAGTGCTGCAAGAGCCGGGTGATGTGAATGGTGAAATGTATTCATCCATGAACTGCTTGGCACAAATGTTACATGGAAATATTTTTACGTGAAAAAACTATTAATACTTGGACTAATATATTCCTGAGAATACTCATTCCTTACCTCTGCTGGTACTTGTCACTTTATAATTATTTATCCTTAGCCAGCAGACGCTATATTTGCACCACCCTTTCATGCTGCGGTGTTATTTGCTATAAGGATCATACGACAAAGCACTCGACTTGACTGCTACCGAGAAGACCTGATCCTGAACGCTACCTGGAAGCGTTAAGGAAAGACAACAGGCAATTAGATGAAGCAGTTGCTCATGGGAGTCATACCTACACAAAAGTGTTTTGAGGGTAGAACAAATTCTAATTATAATGTCTTGTTTACAGTTCCTCTGCAATCTGATTGGTTATCTCTCTGAACCAATCATTTTTTGTTCTGCACTCAGGACATTTTTGTGTCGGTAAAACTCCCACAAGTGCAGCAGTTAGATGAAGGGGATTGAGGAGAACAACATCACTGAGCAGATGCTGTATTTAGATGAACTGGAGTTCCCTCCAACTGCAGAAATTTGCAACGCTAGGGAGCAGTTTTTGGTCAACAGGCAATTTTTCACTCGGCTACCAAGGGGGACGTGTTGAGTCAGCGTCATGGGCGCCATCCCTCCATGACAGCAGACGGAGCAGTTTTTGGTTTTGTTCAGGCCGTGCCTGTTTTTGTTGGTGCTTTGCACTGATCTGGCTGTAAAAGCATAAACTCACAATCTGTTCATGGGGACACGTTCCCGACTTATTTCCAAGTGTGTGGACTGTATCATGTCCCGATACCTGTTAGAGTAAGCAGCCAACCACACTGCTATATCAAAAAACCTTCTGTAGTACACAGACACGCACAACGAGTACAAGAGTGAATCTCAGACACACAGCACTTACGGATATTACCAACACACCCTTAGAGCCGTACACCTGCACCCAACATAAAGCTAATGTGCATGCTTGAAAAGAGCTAGCAGCGCACATAGGTAAATGTACATGCAAGCACTCTGTCCTCTGCCCCTGGGGCTCAAAAGCCTGGGTGGGAACCTCCCCCTCTACTACAGAGCCACTTATCTGGCAGCGAGGCAGACGGGGTGAGTCTGGGGGCGTCTCACTGCGGTTTGAGGTCGCCGGTCTAAGTGCTACAGCATCAACAAGCGCATTCAAGTTCCGGTGGCTCTGTTGCGACAAGCGTGTGACTTTGCGATTTTGCGTGGGCCCTAATTATCTGCTGGTTCAAGAGCAATAATATCAACAGAGCCAAAATAAGCCATCAGAGATTGGCTGAGTCATCACTGAGTATGAATGAGATCCCAAGCATAACTCCACTCTCATTTTCACATCTTTTCTGTCCAATATCAACAGAATTTATGATGACCGTTATAAGGCCAACTTTGTCATATGTATATATGTATATATTCTTTTTTCAAAGGTAATACATTGGTCATTCGAAAGACTAGTGAGAGGTACAGAAACAATGTTTCATCATTTATTAGGCTCCGTACTGAAACAGACAAAAAGATGCATAAATGCCTTCCTATGCTAGGTAAAGAGAAAAGCAAGAAATCTAAAAAATTTTCAAGAAATAGTAGAATTTGAAAATAGCTGCATTATGCATTAAATCACTGCATTGGTCGTAACCCCGGTGCAAAAATTCCAAACAAGTAGTCTGTCATTATTAATCGAAATGTCACGAAACATAATGAAACAAAATCACTAAAACAAAATGATTATAATTCCTGACTTCTGCCTCTGTGCTCCATTTTTCCCTTCAGCGATCAGCAAGAAACTAGGAGTCATTAAAAAACAGTTGAAATGTTATCAAAACCCAGATGAGTTTCTTGTGTCCCAAAGGGTCCAATTAGACAACACTGCAGCAGAACTCAACTCCGAAGTGTCGTGAGGGGAAGCACTAAATGAAAACGCGGCCCGCATGTGCCTGTTAATATGACGTCCAAGGGATTTTATTCCGGAAGTGTGATCCGCTCGTCATTTTTTAGGTTTTATGTTCATTGCATGTCGTGGCTAAAGATCGTCAATAATGAAATACTCAATATCTCTTTGTGATTAAAAAACTGCATTCTTTGTGGTTTAAAAACAGCTCATGATCATGGAGGCCATTTAAAAAGGAAGAGAAGAAAGCAAGCGTTATTTACAAAGCAGACAAATCAAATGTTAACAAGCTTTGGTGGGAATACTCCACAAAAACAGTGGATATAATCTTATTATAGGCGTAACTAAGCCTATAATAATCTCTACTTTCCATTATCATTCTTCACCATCCCTATGCTGGTATACAGTGATTTTATGTATTTTACACACCTATTATGCAGCTGAAAAAAAACAACCATAACGATCTGGCATCTTGATCATAATTCCAAACTGCATGCACTTACAAATTACACAGCCATACATCACAAGTATTTCAAGCACTGCATACTAAAAGGCATATTCATCTATAGATTATTTTAAGTATAACAAACTGAAAACAAATCAGGGTGGATTGGTGATTAGCACAGTTTCCAGGGTTGAGGGTCTGAGTCCAACCTCTGCTCTGAGCGTGTGGAGTTTGCATGGCCTCCCTGCGTCAGATACATTTCTGCTCTGAGCGTGTGGAGTTTGCATGGCCTCCCTGCGTCACACGCGTTTCTGCTCTGAGCGTGTGGAGTTTGCATGGCCTCCCTGCGTCACATGCGTTTCTGCTCTGAGCGTGTGGAGTTTGCATGGCCTCCCTGCATCACACGCGTTTCTGTTCTGAGCGTGTGGAGTTTGCATGGCCTCCCTGCGTCACATGCGTTTCTGCTCTGAGTGTGTGGAGTTTGCATGGTCTCCCTGCATCACATACATTTCTGCTCAGAGTGTGTGGAGTTTGCATGGTCTCCCTGCCTCACATACATTTCTGCTCAGAGTGTGTGGAGTTTGCATGGTCTCCCTGCATCACATGCATTTCTGCTGAGAGCGTGTGAAGTTTGCATGGTCTCCCTGCATCACAT
>JABFEB020000002.1:1760529-1776411 GCA_019775895.2 Stomatorhinus ivindoensis | reverse complement strand
GCTGGGTCAGCCAGCATGCCACGCCCGTGGAGCTGCCAGGTTAAGGGCTGCGTTCATGGGCCCATTGGTGGCATCTGGCAGACGGGCTCTGGATTCCACCCACTGACCTTCCGATCTCGGGCATCGACCCTGAAGACCCTGAATCACACACTGCCCCTGTCTTCTTGCGTTTCTTTTCCTGAAGCTGACCCCACCTCTACTCCAGTTCCTCCCCCCATCCCCGTAATCCGGTCCCACCCCGCATCAGCGACTGACCCGCTGTTCGTCCAGCGTCAGCAGTATCTCCGGGACCTTGGGCGAGTTGGAGGCCAGCCGCAGGCAGTGCAGGTTCAGCTCAGGCAGGATGTGTTCCAGCAGCCGGCGGTGGGGCAGGCCCCGCGGGGCCGTGTGCCGAGCCCCCGTGCTCACAGAGTCCTCGGCCACGGAGCCCCTCAGCGTCTTCAGCTGCACCACGTGGGAAACCGACAGGGATAGTAGCGGTTATACAGCGAATAACCAACTCATATGATACAACCTTAATCATATCAAGTCTTAGACAGTCAAAGAAAATGTTTGAGGCTATTAATCCCAAAGGGGCACGCCACGTATTCATTGAATTTCACCACCAGCTCAATTAATTAAGCAAATCAGTTAAATAACTCAAGGAGGTATTGATTAGCCAAATAAAGTGGGGTAGTGGTCCAGTCAAAATATACATTGGGATAGTGGACAGTAAATACAAATACTGGAGTGACTTTAGGAGAGGTTTTGAAATGACTAAGTTGACACTTAGACTGGCATAGGGCCGATGGAAAAATGATTGGTTCAGATAGATAACCAATCAGATTGTAGGAGAGGAAACAGGACATTTTTGTTTAAGTAGAACTCCCACCAGTAAGACCTTTGCACAGCACTGAAAATACATCACAGAGGTCCAAATGAAGGCCCAGTCTGAAAAGCTGAACCGAGGTCTTTCTGTGTACCTCAGTGGTACGGAAAATGATCCGGTAGTTGTACTGGGCACCACTTGATCCTTCCTTCTCCTCTCTCCTGAAGCTGATGGCCACCGGGCCCAGCCGCTCATCCACGCCGAAGAAATTCTGATGATCTGAGCGGTTAGGGATGCGAGCAGGTTAGAGCGAGATGAGGGGTCCTTATGCAAACCAAGCCTCTGCCTCGACCCGAGAGACAGACAGACACAGAGGGCAGACTTCCCAGCATAAGCTGGTGTTGCAACGTTAAACCAGTGTAGGATTCTTGCTCGGGAATACAGAGTGTGTAGTTTCAAGGATTGCAGGATTAAAAATATCAAAAATGACTCAACTGAGACTAGCAGCTGTGATCAAATTAAGTCAGTGACTCATTAGCAATTCCCTCTAAATTAAATGCAGCAGAGCTTGCTAGATTGAGCACAGATATATTGTTTACCTATAAATAATGTGCAAATCACCAAACATAAAACGGTAATAAATCACCACGTCGGAAACATGTCTGTGACGACGTGTAGGAGACGAGAACAGGGGCTACATCTGAAGCGTTAAAACTGCATCAGTGTAAAGCCACAACGAGTATGACCTGGAGATGAGTCAAAGCGGAAAGAAAGCGCTCGCCACATCTGTGATGATGACTCTACGGCACAGACGGTGAGATGCTCTATACTGTGTGTCATGTGACCCGGGCTCTGAACTCACCCTTCATGTAGAAGTACTTGCGGTAGTAGTGCGCCCCCAGGTCTGCGTGCTCGATGAAGTAGCTGGTCTTGGGCTGCTGTTGAATGTGGCTCTCGCGGGGCTCCTCCAGGATGGACACAGCGTCGTTGGGGGTCTGCAGGCTCAGCCACGGCGCCCCCGCACCACGCACTCGCCCCAGCCCCGGCCGCTCCTCGCCCCCCGTCTCGTTACGGAAGTGAGGGCAGCTGAGCAGCATGTCGTTGTCGTTGCCATCTCCCTCGTCTAGCGGCAGCGGAACCTCCCTCTGGCCTTCGGGGTCCTCCGCCACCCCCCCGTCGCCGCCGACCCCCCCCACCGGCTGGGACACTGCCCCCGAGGTGGAGGGCTGGACGTGAGATGCCGCCGAGGCCCCTGAGGTGATGTTCTTCTTGCGGCCAATGCTGTCGCGGCTGGACACCGCCTCCGTCAGGTCGAAGAGGATGCTTTGCACGTCGTAGTGCGCGAAGTTGTGCACCCATGTGACCCCGGGCGGGCCATCGGCGGGGCAGGCCCGCGGCGCCAGCGTGGGGCTCGACTTACCCTTCTTGTTCTGTGCATCTTGCTTTGGCACCTTGGCCTGCTTCATTGGCTCCCCGTCTGCCACATCCAGCGCATGAGAGAAGCCATCAGGTTCTATGTCATTGCCCTGCAAGCCCAGCAACACGAGGGGGTCTTTGAAGCGGAGTGCGGCGGGGCTCTGGGCCGTCTGCTCCTCGCTGTCCTCCGTGCGGGCACAGGACCGCCGCTCCAGTGAAGAGAGACTGCCATAATCCCGGTGGAGGAATGGGCTGGAATTATCCTGCAAGCCCGGGCTTCCCACCCCGGGGGCCTTTGCTCTCGCCCCATAAGCTGTCCCAGAGGCCGCCAGATCGCCCAGTATAACCTCACTGTTGCTCCTCTGCACGACATGGCTCCGGCCCGACGAGCGCAGACCAGGACCAGCCTGGCTGGGGGGTGGGCTCTCACCGGGCACGACTTCCTCTTCCTCTCTGCGAGGGGGCCACTCGGGCTTGACTTGCGACCGCAGACATGCGTCTCGCCTGGGCTCAAAAGACATGGCTGTCAGTGCGGGCCGCGGGCTCTGCCGGCAGAACTTGCGGACAAATAGGTCGTCTGACTGCATGGTTGGGCCGTTCCAACTTCCCCCCCCCCCTTGGCCCCTCGAAACTGTACACTGCTTGGTTCCTCCTCTTCTCCTCCTCCTGAAGGGACTCCCTTCCTGCCAAGAGTCTCAGGTGGAGCAGACGGGATTGGAGAGTCTAAAAACACAGTGATGCAGCAGGGAAATCTCTCTGCATCTCCCTTAACGATGACGGTCCATTAGAAGCCCAAGTGCTTTCATTCAGATCCTAGAAGGATGTTCCTACTTTAAACCCTGCGTTTTGCTCCTGCTAATGAGCAACCGTCAGACGGACGGATTATTGGACCCTCGTGAAAGCTCTGTCTTGCCGGGCCTTGGCTTCCATGAGCCGTATGGAGATGGGACAGCCAGTTCACACACTAGATTTCACTTTCTTCCCATCAGGAATCTTGCCTGGTCTGCTCTTCCACACCTCTGTCTGCTTATCTGCCACAGTACAGCGGGCTCTGTTTTCACCAGTATGCTGCCGTCGACGGGGTCACCAAACCGGTGACGGGGCACATGGAAAGGCCGCTGGCAGACGCCCTGTGGTGCTCGTAGATGCTGAGTGGCCAGTTCGGGACGCGGTGTCTCCGGCTCATTCTTCACTGGCCGAGGCCCCTTGTGTGACGGCCTGGTGGCCTGACGTTATACTGGCACCTGCGTGGGGGAGGGGAGGAGCGCAAGGTACGAGTGAGCGAGCAACCAAGCTGGCACAGTGTGACCCAGGCGTGCTCCAAGGTTTCCATAGTGCATTTGCGCCTGTGCTTTTACACAGTTATGTTAGTTTTATTGTGCTCTTTCTCTCTACCCCTCTTCCAGAAATAGCCCACAGGCTGCAGCCGTACAGCCTGCCTCCACCCTTCAGGACATTACAATAGCAAGGATGGGGGAGGGGGGTTTCCTGTGCTGAAAAGCAAGCCGTGCACTGACACGGCTGAAGAGCACCACACTGATACAATAACATGGAAACTCACCATCTCTTTCTCTCTCTCTCTCTCTCTCTCTCAGCTAATCACAGTAGCCTTGCATCCAGACACAGAGTTTTTTAGCAAGAATATGGGGACAGCGCACACCACCCAGACGACTGCATTTTACGGGTTGGTAAAAGTCTGAATGCATGGAGAAGACAACAAATCTAAAACCAGACCGAGGCACACACTCATCAAGTCTCCATGTGAAATATACCTATCGACCTAACCAACATGGACTTCCAATACCCAGAATGCATCTGAAAATGTGCACACAAGTGCAAACAGAAATGCGCGCGCGCGCACACACACACACACCTGTATGCATATCTTTGTGGGGACTCTCCATTCAATTCCATGGCCAAAACTTTAATCCCAACATGACTACCTTAACCCATACCGAGCCCTAACCTGACCTTAAGTAACCAAACGAAATATGTGTTTTGGCGTCGAAAAAATGGTCCCCACAACATCAAAATAACAGTTTTTTCCACATTTTTTTTTCACAGGACCGTACTAAATGAAATGCGCGACCCTTCAGAAAATAAGCTTTATCGTACCGAGCGAAACACCGTTTATGAGTGTGATGCAGCTGTGTGATGGCATTTAATGTGCATTTAATACAATTCACTTTCATTGTACTTTATACAATAAAACAGTGCTGACTCACTGAAAATTATCCAAAACACCAAAACGCTCAGGAAAGGTGAATTAGCCTAACAGAGAAAATTCCCAATGACATGACTAGTCACAGGAGTGTTTATTAATAAAAAAAACTTAATTAAATAGTGAATTATACTTCAAAATTGAAGCAAATTGTCTATCTGTATCCACACAGCTGCATACCACCAAAACGTCCTTGAAGTTACATCATACAACCGTTATTACAGGAAGGGGGGTCACAAAAGGAGATTAAGTAATTCAGAGTTGCCAGATCCTCCCTCTATTCGGGATACAGCGCAACTGTAATATACTGAACACCGTCTACATCCATAATCAAAAATATATGTATATGCGCACTATATGTATTTCCTACTGTGCAACTACAGCTTATGCCTATTTAAAATAAACAAATATCACACTTAAACCACATCATCAACAACATGAAAAACGTGCAGAGTGTCACACTAAACTCAACCGAAGTTTCTTTACCGGTTTCGGCATTGCCAGAGGTAGAGAAACGTGCGTCTTTCAGTCTGCTTCCGTTCTTCATTTTGCATCCTTTCATTTATAAAAAAAATGCGAATTGACGTCAGTCACAGCCCAGGTCGGAAATCACAGCGTCTGGCTTGTCCCACGATGCGAAACCCCGTTTCTGCATGGCCGTCACAGAGCGACAGGCAGCGCCGGGTGCAGGTGCGGCGGTGGGGCGCTCCGCTCGCTAACCGCCTATGCGCTGTCAAACTGTCTGTTACTGACATATACGCGCGACAGTCCCTAGGGGAAGTGTCGCCTCGTGTGGGGGAAGGGGGTGCCGTTTAATTGCGCAAAGGTCGCAAATCTGTTCCTGTTTGGGAATTCGTTTATCTTTAAATTATTATTGTGCTCATTGTTATCGGGAGACTTCACAACAAGAAGTTTCACGCATTGGCATAACAACTTTCTATTGTTCTCACTGTCTGTCTGCCTGATTTGAAAAATCGGGAAGTATTTTATCTACTAAAATACCGTTTTATTAGTCGGGTTTGACCCACGATTGTTCTTCATGTTACAACATCTTCGAGATGTCACTGAAATAGCTAAGTGACGGAAATATGAACCAAACATGGATCTGTCTAGCAACAGCTAGAGAAAGGTTACAGAATCATGTGACGTCAGTAGTTTTCACACGGACATCAATCCAGCTTGTTAATAACACACCACGAACTACTTCGTTTTTACACGTAAAAATCTCTGGCAGAATGACAGAAAGTCTACCCTTAGGATGGTAACAATACACCCAGATTGTATTTCACATACACTGACAGAACTTAAAGTTTAATATTACATCCAATTCTATGCAGAATCTTGTAGGCCTATCTATTTTCCTATGGTCTGGTAGTCCCTCCTGGATAACATGACATAATTAACTATAGGAGCACTTTAACCTACACAAACTATAAGCAAGGCTACTCTACGATGGATTAACATAGCAAGTATGACACTCTTTTACATCATGGTGACATAAAACTATTACACCCTACAAAATAAACAGGATGAGCATTATAGTCTTCATGATGTATAATATGTGATACAACGCTGCACTGGGAAGTGGTTATGGAAAATGTATGCAGGGATGGATGTCAAATTTATATTGGGTCTGACAGTGATATTTGTAATATTACGTTTTTTCATTAATCATATTAGTCGAGTAACACACTGCTTGCGAAAATGTCACGAAGCAAATTGACATTGTGTGGACTGATTGAGCACAGGACTGTTTGAGGACTGTTTGAGACGGTATACCATATACACCAAACAAAAAAAGGACTTAAGTCTTCATGGTCTGTTATTTTTTTAGATATAGTTAATCACATTTCATAGCAGGCATTGCTGTTTACTCTCAGTATTACATAACAAGCTTACCAACTACTAAGGGGCAAAACTCCATTCATTTGTACTGAAAGATTCTAGACAGAGGCTGAGCAGACTCAATGGGAACAGTCAGAAAGGACATATTTGTGTCTAGCTTCTAGTTGTTTCATACCACACATTTTAGCAAAATTCCATGAATCACTGCTGGCAGAACAAGGATCCATTATGATCGGTGATGTCATGGGTAAAGGCTGTGGGGTGAACTTGTGGGAAGAGAACTGGAATTACCATTAGAAATTGCGGGTTTGTACTTGTACACTTGCACTCAGGAGGAACAAACTTAACCTCAGCTCCTCTCGTGTTATTTACGCAGTAAACCGAACATAATGACGTGTACAAAATGAAGAACCATCACATGACACAGCGGACTGTCCAAAATAAACTACCTGTATTCTCTTTTGTGTTCCACCCGCAAACAAAGTCTACGCTAAAGTTTAGACAAATAAATGTTCACTTTACTGCAATAAATTAGCAGCTTGGTAAAGACTCATGACAAAGTTTTTTCCACGTTTTTGCCAAATAAATTTGGAAGTTATATGTTCAAAACTATATTTCACTTCGCAACTAAGTGATCATGATATTTTGGTTATTTTAGAGGCTCTGTGGGTTCCCTGTGTGCTACTATTACAGGGATCTAGAAATTTCCACCATTTGAACCTCATTTGCATATGGCTGACAATAAAGATGACAAGAACAAAGAACCTTTGCTGCCAAAAGCCTCTGAAATTCCTGCTGTGGCTGAGCAGATCTTCTTCCTTATCTCATACTGGGACACAAGGGGGGTGGGGGGGGGGGGGGTGTGGCGCCTGTTTGGTGGGGGGAGAGGACCTGGAGGCACAGCTGAAGGAGAAACCTCACCCCTAGTAGTGACTATCTGCTAAAAAAAATATTTCATAGCGTCTCCCAGCCACGACAAAAGAAACTAAGGAGAAATTAAAATGTGCACCAGCCATTATGGTTTACGTCCCTCCACTGTTACAAATTGGAACTGTGTGCTGTCTGTTTATCGTCCTGTCTGCTATTGTTTGTATTGTATTGTTTTTGATTCTGTTACTGCACTTTGTAGTGCAGTGTATGTTGGGGTAAATCCCCCCAACTGCCTTGTGCAGCTGCACAAATCATACGAAGTTTACATCTCTGCACTATTTATTATCTTTGCACTGTTTATTTACTGCCTGTTTGCACCTTGCACGCCCTTGTTACTATGATGTTAAGTGTACTGTATGTTACTATATGTTACTGTATGTTACTATATGTTGCACCGGGGCCATGGAGAAATGTTGTTTCATCATTCTTTGTGCATGTATGAAGCTGCTGATGACAATAAAGTAAACAAATCAACTCCAGGATGAACAATTAGAAAAACAAAATAAATAATTCCTTCTCTAAAAACTGCCCGTAGTGGGCTGCAACCCAAGCCTGCATTGCAAAAGACAGCGTTTCTCAACCAGGTCCTCTCCTCGGGGACCCACAGGCGGTTCATGCTTTTGCTCCTTCCCAGCTCCCTGTCAAAAAGCACACATTTTTGCTCCCCCCCCCCACTGTTTGAGGAACCCCAAGAACCGGGTTCGAAAACACTGACATAAGAAGTTATGAAAGATGAATGGATGCATGGAGAGGAGAGAGTACTAGAAGCCAGTGGTTCCCTTGCTTATTAAGTAACAACCAAAATTTTCAAAATATTTTTTTAACAAAAATCAGAAGTACGATAGCACTACGTAGAACATAGTGCAGTAACAGTAGCACAATGCCTTCGTTCACTGTTAAAAAACAACAGAAAAGTCCGACATTATAACAAATGTTCAAAAGAATTTCTCGTGACCCACCAATTGAGACACAGTGCTGTAAGCCATATAAATAAGGATATTGTAAGACTGTCCAATGCAGTGAGGCTCAAAAACGCCACTTTAAGCCATTTCACACACGGCATGAGAATACATGCAAGCCAGAAGTGCTGTGAGGTGCCCCGCATGCAGACTGGCAGCCTTACTCACCTCCAGACCGTCCACCAACATGGCCAGTGCCCTTCAGGACCCAAGGAGAGAAGCACGCTTCAGGCATGGACACTGGGAGACACGCATTGCCAATCCAGAGCCACACATTTGACTTCCGTGTTCCATTTTGGTGATGAAAATGATGAGCATTCTGCTTTTTTTCTTGCCCTCTTCTATCACAGGATTACTGGAGGATTATGCAGGAATCGTGCCAAGAGATTAGACCACTTTCCAAGACCCTGAACAGATTGAGAACATTAGGGGCGACCGTTGATGGCGTCGCTTGCTGGCACCTGCATCCTGCCACGCGGGAAACCGGCCCAGTTTTCCACTAAATGCAACCGCGTGCCATGTGCACTTACCGTGTCTCTATGCCAGTGAGTACTCCTATAAAATGCCCTTTAGTCCTGACAAAACAGACCTGCGGAGACAAGCTGATAGTCTGTTGCTATCATCCCACCAAAGATATAAACAGACTGTGTAGGTCTTCTGAAAGTTTTCCATATAGTTTCCCCCAAAGCACATAGACATCTGACAGATGGCAGAAGGCTGGATTGGACCTGCGAGGAACAGCGTCCATCTTGTTAACACTCATTTCACATGCAAGTGCAGATCTTTCCCGTATCTCTACTCCTCCACTGAGGCGCACACAGAGCCACTGAAACATGCTGATGTCACTACGGCGCTGCCTTGTGAGAAAACAGCCTTATCTCTGCAGAAACACAAGCGCAGAGATGCACATGCACATCTGCTCCCGTGGGATGGTGCACACACGCACACACAGTCATACCCCCCAGATACATTACAAACACGTTGGTCAAAAAATTTTAAAGCATGCCATTTTTTATTTGTATTGTCTACGTCTATATATTGGCTTGTGGGAGTTTTACTTACAGAAGAATGTCCTGAGGGCAGAATTTAAAATGACAGAGAGATAACCAATGAGATTGTAGAGGACGTGGGACCAAGCAACTAGAGGAAGTAGAACTAACCAATCAGATATCTTGGTCCCATTGCTTGGACACACCTCCTCTAGAATCATATTGGTTATCTCTCGGAATCATTTTTCATTCTGCCCTAAGAAAACTTTTGTGCAACTAAAACTCCCACGAGTTATATATTGACATATGTTTGGTAAGTGGCAGTTTACTCCAAATCACCAAAAAAAGTACGTAATCTAAAAAAGTTAAGTGAACTAAGTTAAGTGAACTGATCTAGACTTTAAAAAGATTGTGTTATATAATCATGGGGGCTTACTGGAAGCTTATAGGCAGCGTCATTGTATTTGCATCCATTAAAACAACCAGCCTGCTCTAAGGGGAACAAATATCCTGTATCAGTTTCTGTGTATCCTCTACTAACGTCTATGCTATCCACTCATGGCCTCCCCGGTAACAACTGGTTCCTGTGCAACAGGAAGTGATGTCACAGCCGTCCTGACCTCGCAGCCTTGGAGGATGCAGGCTGTCATATCCCTCCTGCCCCACACCCCCAGCCCCCAGGGTCGCTCCTCTTTCCCTTCCTTTCCTCATCCAGCTTTCCCCTACTCTGATGGCGGCATGTGTGTTCGTTTGCGAGTCTCGATAATGGAGAGGCTGAGATGACAGAGAATGAGGGAGCCAGACGTTCAGGATGCTGCCCTTAATGTAATAGCTAAATTTCATTATTTATTTGTATTTTCTAATTAGCTTAATTCATTGAATGTTTTATCAAGAGAAACTCATATTGTCTGTGAACTTTACATTATTATATTTTACATTATTAAAATTTAAAAATTATTTTTGTAAACATTATTTTCAATTGGCGCAGTCAGTTTTGCATATTACCAAGATAATGAGTGCGTGATGTTGCACATGGTCAACAGTCACTGCTCACCGTGATACCTTAGTCACCCGTGGTGACCTTGTGACCTTTTGCTATTGTTACTTACGTTCAAACAGAATCATAAAGCATACCTCAAAAAGAGAGTCCGCACAGGATGACTTGCCTGTTCCTGCTGTCACACACGGACGGTGTGCGGGCGTCGTGGGGAATAAGGGGGCCTGTTTGCCGGGCATGTGCGGATGTAAGGCTGAAAGATGCATCACCAGGCAGGAAATGCTTTAAGGAGAACAGTGTGTACCCGCCGATTAACGAGGGCAGCAGAAAGACAGAGGAGGAAGCAAAACTGAGCTGAACCCAGCAGACACTGATTGAGCTATGGGGCGCCAACACATTTGTACACCATTATGCCAAGGGCACGCCCCTCTCCTTTCTACTTCTTTCTTACTCAAAGTTTGCGCAAAGTCAGTGTGCTTCTGCTAAGGATGGCACTTTTCACCGTGACGTCTGTGAACAGTCACTCTATCACTTCCATGCCATTAATTCAGATATTCAACGATGCTGTGATTCTAACCGTGTTATATGATGTCATACATAAAGTAGCTGAATCACTTCAGAGCTCAGGGCTTTAGCTTTGGTAAAATCGCGAGCTGAGAATAATTTGCGAGTGTAAACCCTAGACAACACGTTGACTTGACCACCAATAGTTATGACCATATAAATTATAACAATTTGATAATACAATATGACAATATTATCACATATAAATGCTAATAATAATAGAAAAACTGTGAACATCTCTGTCGACTGAAATTGGATAGGTTTGAATCATTAATATGAACATTTATATCCTCTCCAGCAACTCAAAATGTGATTATGCAAGTTATGTTAAAAGTACCCTATTATGCTCATTTTCAATGTTCACAATTTTACTTTTTGGATCTACTACATTCTAGGATTCTACGTGAAAATCTGTCTGAATTGCTCTGTTAGAGCTTTAAGTCCCACCCCTGATGAGCCCAGTGTATTCTGATTGGTCAGCATGCCTGATTGGTCAGCTTGGTCTACATGTTCCTTCCCTGTTTTGCAGTCCGCAGACAGATACTTGCACGTAAGTGGCCAACAAGGATTGTGTTATGAGATGGCCTCATCATGTCACAGGCTGAAATTCCAACAAGGTGTTTCAGACAAATTAGAGAATAGTGAGAGTTACTCTCTGGCACAACATTCTCTCCATACTGCACAGGTTTGTCAAGCAGTCCAAAAACATGCAATTTGTGTAATTGGTCTCTAAATAGCTCACTCTGTGTGTGTATGTGTGTGTGTGTGTGTATATATATATATATATATATATATATATATATCACTTAGCTTTGTAAGAGATATATGAAACATCCTTTGGCAAACTTGAGTTTGATATCTCTTTATTCATAAACTACATTAAAATAAATCAAAAACATACAATAAGTTTGTGAAATTTAACTGAGAAAGCAATGCCCCCCCAATAGTTTAGTACTTAACTTGCATTTGCATAATGCCAAAAATGACTGCTTTCGTTTGTTGCTCCCCAACATGTGTTAGCTTCTGCCTCCGCATGGCACTGAGGAATATTGTGTAAATGGATTTTCTATAAATGACAACACATTACCATCCCTAAGGGAGTCCTGGCAATAATGACTATTTTTGAAATAAGCTCTAAAATAAGTGTTCAGGTATGTGATTATTTCCACAAAAACAAGTCAAGTAATATATTAAGCATGTAAAAATAGCACAAATATTAAGTTATGGCCAAGTAATTGTTTTATAAAGGGGATATGTAACAAAGTTGTGTCTTTTTATAACTGGTTTTGTTTTTAAACTCCAGGTCTCTGGTGTGTCTCCATGGTGAGGTACTTAGTTTTGAAAAATAATCATCTAAATGCTGCCCTTGGGGTGAAGCCTGATAAAGGCAGAGAACAATGCAGACTTCCTCGTCACGGAGCCGCAGCGGTGATCCCCACAATCGTGGCGCCCACAAGATTGGGACTCCCATGGTTTGCTGTTTTATTGTTTGTTTCTTTCTTTACTTTGAAGGCCTTCTGATTGCAGAGGCCAAGCAGATGAACAGACACATGCCTTTGAGGTTTGCCAGCACATGCCACTTCCTACATCAAAACATCTTATTGCTCAAGGTCATCCTATTCCCACGGTGCCACTTAACGTGCAAGTCTGACTGAGAGACATAGTGAAATGTCACATACTGTATGCTGTTTGAAAAAATTTGCTAGCATGTATTATTATTTATTTATTTTTTTTAAAAAAAGATTTTCTTCCATTTTTAAAGAGCCTATTCTGGGATGTTACCAAAATGCATAAGTGTAATCAGAGTGGTCTTAAGTATGAATGCTTTTTCATGATTTTTAAAAAGATTTTGCAATAGATATTTCTGACATTAAAAAGGTCCCTAGTTGAGTATATTTTTATATGTATCGTTTCAGAGCATAGCTCTGAATTTCAGTTTCAGGAAGCGTTTCAGAGGGTATAAATCCAGACCAAGATTTTGTTTCAGCCAACCAGTTGAGTACTTGGTGAATGTGATTCTTTATACTCAACTGATTGGTTGAAACAAGATTCTTATCTGGATTTGTACTCTCTGAATGTACGTAAACGTTCCACCTTTTGAGCACAGTAACATGGAAATGTGAATATGTCCATCCAAAATGTCTTTTCTCATTTTTAAAAGAAGAATGGTCTTCACAGAAATGACTGCATATCGTATGAAGTTCTGGAATGTAAAAGCTATCAACTGTCTCAAGTTATCTATAACCAGACATGTGGAAATGTGAATTGACCACAACCCCATTAGCTCTTTACCTCCATTGATCACACATCATTACTAATAGCAATGTTAGCATCATTTCAAAAATAGAAAGACTATGGTTTCCTCCTGTAGGATAAAGACGTGCAACTAAAGGAAATGGTTTCTCTAAATTCTCCTGTAATTTTGTGTGTGTGTGTGTATGTATGTATGTATGTATGTGTGTGTGTGTGTGCGTGTGTCTGTGTGTGTGTATGTATGTATGTGTGTATATGTGTGCGTGTGTGTCTGTTTGTGTGTGTGTACAGTATACAGTATGTATGTGTGTGTCTGTGTGTGTGTGTATATGTATGTGTGTGTGTATGTGAATGTGTGCGTGTGTCTGTGTGTGTGTGTATATGTATGTGTGTGTGTATGTGAATGTGTGCGTGTCTGTGTGTGTGTGTGTATATGAATGTGTGCGTGTCTGTGTGTGTGTGTGTGTGTATATGAATGTGTGCGTGTGTGTGTGTGTGTGTGTGTGTGTGTATATGAATGTGCGCGTGTCTGTGTGTGTGTGTGTGTGTGTGCACCCTGTGACAGACTTACATCCTGTGCAGGGTCTTCTTCTGCTTTGTATTTTATGTTGTCTAGGACAGGCTCTAGGCTCATTATAAGTGGTTTGAATATAGATGATTATAGATTGAAGATTAGAAAGACACTACTATACCCTATCAGGGGTATAGTATTTTTGTATGTTTATGTTTCAATCATTGCCCTACCTTCCCAGAACACCACAAATTCAACACCAGTGTTTCTGGATATAAAGAACATCCACAAATCACATTATGGTTAGGTATATCATCACTTTTCTTTCTTGCATACTTTTCACAAAGAATTAATACAAATTCCAGTCACAAAGGCCAATAGGACATGCTAATGACTTACTGTTGAAACATGGTTATAACCCAAAAAGTTAATCTGCTTGACCAATATAGTTCACAGAATTTTATCTACACATGTCTGTGGATGACAACTGAACATTAATTTATTACAATAACTTACATCAACATCGATGTCATTGAATGTCTCTGTGTTGGTTACCATTTTACATGAATGTTTCATAATAAAGTATTTCAAACTGACCGTCCTTTCTGAACCAGATTTATATAACACCTAGCAAATAAAAACTTTAAACTTTACAGTCTATCCACAAACGAGGATGCTACATACGCTGTTAAAAATATTTCCTGTATATTTCTGCAGCTTTGCAGAATGCAGACAGTGACAGCCAGGCATTTTATCTCCGCATTTATAAAGTTGTTACCAGATGCCTTTCCGTGTTACTTGTTCCTCAGAGAATGCTGAGCTTTACGCTCCAAACTCAAAGGAACAAGGTTATTCCTCAGTAAGAGTGGAGCGGGAGTATATTTCGAATAAGCTAGACATTTCAAAGGGCTTTGTCTGGCGTTAATCTCCAACAATATGGGGCCATCAGTCTTGCTGCCGGTGTGGAGCAGAGGTATCTGTCATTCTGTGAGACTGAATCAATGTGCTCCTGCAATCTGAGTACCCAACACACCCATATTATAGGTTTTTGGAAAAAATGAGTTGCGATATATGAACTATAAATGCATTAGCTATGCTGGTTCTCAAACCAAGATTGAATTATTTTAGCACATGGTGAAGAAGAGAACCAAAGGACCAAATGAAAAATCGTAAAATAAAACCATTCATCTAGAAACTTGATACTCTAAACACTCATAAACCAACCATATTTTGACATTATGAAAACAATTTCCATTTCTGTGAGACTGGAAAGCCATTTATTCATTGTTTGCTAAACAATAATAAAAAAGAAAACTAGCAAGAAGGGTGGAGATTGCGAATGGGGAATAGTCTGTGATTATTTATTCAGTAATGATACTGTAAGAGTACACAGCTCCTCATTCAATGAATGCAAATACATTTTTACGCACATTCTGCCTACAGTACAGCGTGTAAATATGCCAACTCACTATCTGCCTGTTTGTGAATGTGTGTGTGTGGGGAGGATGGGTTGTAATTGTATATTTCGTACACATTTCCTATACAAATTGCATGCTTTGGTTAAATCCCATAAAATGGTAAATAAAAAATGCCTTACAGGTCTGAATTTAGTGGTAGGGAAAACACGTCCCTATTAAGGTTGATTGTTTGTACCTCCTGAGTGCATCTGAATTGCTCTGCTAACTACAACATGCCTTTGCCGCTGGGCCTTTGGCACACGTTCATGATAGATTTTGCCAACGTTCACCTTTACGATTTTGCTTGCGTCTAACTGCCAGGATATCGAGACGTGAGGAGAGCAAGCTGATTTATCACACATCGCCTAATGAGGCTCGAAAAACAGCAGAGATGAAATGGCACGGGGGGCGAGCACGGCAGAAACTGAATGTGTGAGCAGTACCTCTACGAAGATTATAAAGGCCAGGTCGTAAAAGTGAGAAGGAAGTGCTCCCGTTTTGTGTTTTAAGCCAGGTTTCAGATTCGATGAAATGGGATCGCATCCCATGTGCCTCCTCACGCACATATGCCGTGCATGGTCAGGGTGCCAAACATCTGAGAAGTGCCCGCTGTCAGTAGGTGCCCGTTGGTAGGGCCTCTGTCGCTACGTGTGTGTCTGTGAGTGCTTGCTGCTGCGTGTATACTCGCGTGGGTATGCTTACGCGACCGTAAGAACGGTACAATCGGGGGTTCACGTCATGTTCATGTCGGCTGCTTTGGCACGGGCTGCACAGAAAGAGGAAGTGCACGTGGCTGTCTTCTGTAGCATTGTCTGTGGTCCCTAGGAAGACCTCACTTCCTCTCCCTATACCTTAGATGCACCATGTACCACAGAAGCTGTTTCAACAGCCATTTTCTCGTGGTGTTTTCGACTATTCGTATTCTGTTGATT